>JAODUH010066594.1:0-16931 GCA_027564835.1 Typhlichthys subterraneus
CCCCCCCCCCCCCCCCCCCCCCCCCCCCCCCCCCCCCCCCCCCCCCCCCAGGCGGTGCATTCTACACAACCTGAAGTCTTCAAACCACTCTGTGTGTGTGTGTGTGTGTGTGTGAGAGGGGTTGAGTGCATGCATGTTGCATAGTCTTTGACACACTTGAAGTCTTCGCAAACCGCCTTCTTTGTTTGCTCATGTGTGTGTGTGTGTGTGTGTGTGTGTGTGTGTGTGTTCGTGTGTGTTAATATCCAGGTCGACAGAATGGAGCTGCACACTTTGTTCTCATCACCACAACATGATCCCACAACAAGATCTATTTTTGTGTGTGCACGTGTGCAGGCGTGTGTGTGTCTGTGTGCGCATGTGTGTGTGATGAATACGGTTGTGTTTGAGAGAAACACGTCACATAGCCTGGTTACGCTACAGAGCCACAGAGCCAATCCATCCCAGATGCGTTGCATTAGGCATTGTTATGCTACTCCCTCCTGTCCCCTTCCATTGAGCCACACTAAGCTACAATAGCAGCCTAGTCTCAGCACAATGCGTGTCCATCACATGGGTAAATGAGCCTGGTCAGGAGATCTTACCCAGTGGGGAGTGGCCAAGGGAGAACTGGGGTTAACTATAGAAAGACAATGAAAACAAAGTAATGGTAACAAAGCCGAACTAATCAGCTAATGTTTTCGTGTGTGCATAGTTAGATTGTTAACATCGTGGAAGGGTATAAACATTAGCATGTTTGCCAAGTTTTTCATGTGGTGGCTGGCCTTTATAGTGTTACATTATGAATCAGGAAGTGTTTCCATGAAAGCTGCAGGCCAAGGCCACCCCTCCCCCCTTACTAGCTTCTCATAACATCTGGGGGGCAGGGCTGGTTTTATCCCCCTGACACTCCACAGCTGGAGTGGCTAACCCCTCTGTTCCCTAAAACACACATGCTCCCTCCCCTCTCCGGTACGGTGGTGCGGGTCAGGCTTTAGGGAAGGTAATTATTGGAGGCACTGTTGCTCTGGCCCCTACCCCCGCCCTTAGATTGGGACTGGTGGGTTTAGAGTCTGTTGTGTTTTCTCTATGTGGCCCGGCCCTCCTATATCACATTACTGCACATTTGCTGATGCAGCAACCCCTCCCCACCCCGGCTGGTCCTACCGAGGTTTTCAACCTGGCACCACCGCGCCTGCACAACCTTCCTCTCTGGGTATCCCAGATGTTACCCTTGCTAGCTGCATTAGCATCGCTAAAATAGTGCATTCACACTCACAAGTCTTTAGTAGTTACTAGCGGATATTATCAGCTGGAGTTCTGATTCACATTTTCACATGCAGTGTTTATGACTTAGTGAGGCTATTAGGGTAAATAAATGAGGGTATCTTAAAGGCACTGTGTCTGTCCTGTTAAATGATGTTGGACAGGAAAGCATGGCTGAAGCTTAAAGGTTTGAGAAGGTACAGAAGCTAGCACACTCCCTAACATCAGCCTTGGTGGCGAGAATGAAAAAATAGATTGTCTTGTTTATTTTTCCTCCCAGCAGAAAAGGGCTTCCATTGATAGTTATGGATATGCTGCCCTTTTTGGAAACGTGAAATGGTTTTGACCTTGTCTTTTTTTCCCTCCCTCCCTCCCATCTCCTAGCTTGATGGGAGCTTGTAAAGTCCGCAGCCATACGTTCACGTTAGAATAATAATCCTGGTTTTATTGGGATTGCTGCGGTGGGGATTGGAGGGGGGGGGGGGGGGGGCGGGGTGGATTTAAGTGGTTATAAAGCGCAATTTACAGTGCACACAAAAGATAACTGTACTCATATACTGTAGCAACTGTGAGACAGAGAACCCATTGGGAATAACAGCAACAGTCATTGGGAGATGCACAATGCTACATTTTTCTCTGCCAGTGAGGAGGCAGAATGTGTGAATCAGCGTGTGGGGGTATTAATGACATGCTGGTATTTAAACGGCTTCTCTAACAATGGGTCTTAAGTCTCTACCCAGTGCCCACAGTCTGTCTGCTTCTGGTACCAGTCTACTCATTTAACCAGCAGGATTTAGACACTCCATTAACAACTGGCATGAAGCCAATACAGTAAATATTGTTTAACAAGCCTATAGAGTCCTAGATGCTATGATTCTGCAAATTTCTGCACTAAAGATTGTCTTCTGGACTTCAACACACTGTTGGAGACGTCCCACTGATGTTTCCAGAAAATATGCTCTCTGTATAGAGGATAGATATGTCAGGGCTCCAACATCTCACTCAAGAGCTGTTTGGTTAAAGGTCAGCGAATAAAGCCATCTGAGCAAGCTCGAACACTGTCCACGGCACACCGGCTTGATACAATTGCAGCTGTTGTCAGCAACCCTGGCAGCATTCAACTTGAAGGACAAAAGGCTTTAGGAGAAATTGACACATTAGAAAAGGCCACGGTCACTCATTTATCTTGTGTTTTTCCTATCAGACTTCTTCAGTGTTGCTGCATCACCCAAGACAACATTATAAAGCTTGAATGATTGCCAGGATTATGGCCATTTATGGCAAGTGTACGTATTTCAACTGTTGAGCACGGTTGAGTTAATCGCCCTTTAGGATTATTTCGATAGAGGAAGGTATTCCTACACTCAAGTTGTTGAGAATTCAAGATATGGCGCATGTCTGGGGGCTTTGGCCACAGCTCAGCAAGGGTAAAGGAGCTCAGTGGCTGTCCTCCAGTGTCCGGACATTTGTGAGGGCACCAAGGGTGATGTCAGGAAAACGAATGCCCTCAGTGGGATGGGCATGGCGTTGGGGGAAAAAACAGCTGCCTTCAGAATTCTAATGCTGTGTCAGGCCTGCACATCTCCCTCATCGCTAACAAGATGCACATTTGTCTATTTAAATGGCATGTTGTTGTTTTGGCTGAGGGAGTTGTGCGTCAGAGGAAAGTGTGAGGGATTGGATTTGAACAGGTGTACATCTCCACTCTGATTATATTCTCAGGCTAGAACACTGATTGCACGACAATCGCAACAACTTTACATGACTTCTTCCGCGAGCAGGGTGAAAGAACCTCCCATAACCTCCTTATTCCGCATGGCCGGTCTTTCCAAACCCCGAGTGAATCTGAACTCTGCGTGCCATGCGTTCTTTGCTTAACGTGGCATTATGTTTAAATCTTCATGCAAGATGGTACGTAGCTTTTGTTTTTCACCATTGAGCAGGCATTTAAACTTGAACTGAATTGGTGATTTAAAAATGCAGTCACATCAACACATTCCTGTAGATGCCCCAGGTTCACTGCTTTTTACTTGGTGGAGCTCCCTGTATTCAAGATTTTTGGCAGCTTGCGCTTAGCAAACAAGTGCACATAAATGATGTGCATTCAGAACAAGCCTGAGGCAGAAAATGCCCTTTTAAAAAAAAATGTCTCCATTTTGGTAAAACAATTATTTTTTGTATACACAGACACTGGTCGATCTCTTTGGCATTTTAAATTAGGGCAACACAATGCAGACAATTGAAGCCTATATTCTGTGTAGCTTCACAATTTCATGAATAACAGCATGGTAAGTGAACTAGCCTTGTACAGTATGTATCTCATGTCAGCTGTACGGTATTTACTATGGCTGAAAGCTCCACCATAAAACTTTAGCAACAACTGAGAGGGGTTAGGGGAGTATGGTTTACCATGGTAAGTCAGTGTCTAGGGACATAGAGATTGGTAGAGGGGGTCCCCAGGGCACCAACCCTGCCTACCTCAGCAGTATCCTCCCACAAGCGGCATGCTGTAGCTCGGGACCTGAGGGAGCCCACATTTGCCAATTTCCATAGGAATGAAGAACCCCCCTGAATCTATTCCTCTTCATGTAAGACAGCAAATTAGCATAGTGTTCTCCATCAAGAGACAGAGGACCAGTGGAGCATCCAAGCCATATCCAAGACTGTCAGAGTTTTACATTGTCTCAGGGATATGGGAGAAATACAAATAAAATAACCAGCTGTTTATCTCTGTCATTAAAACACAGATCAGTAGGATGTACTGATCTGATCTGTCTGACTTCAAAGGAAATAAGCATCCTATTTATGTAACGAAGAAGATGTGGACTGACTATAGGCAAGAATGAACACTGAGACATGAACAAACAACCAATACCCACAGAGAAGTGATATGACAATATACAATAAACATTACTGTACACACTAGCATTGCGTTGCACTAATGACGAACAGCAGCCATAACCATTCCCCTAACAAACCCAGATGCCCCCCTCACAATATAACCGCTGCAATGGTGAGTGTGAGTAATTGAATAATGAAGCTCAGTGTTCAGCTGCTGGGGTGTGTTGAGAGTATGGAAGGCTGCAGGCCAGTGCTTAGTACACCAGCCAGGTGGAATGAGGAGTGTGAATCCAGATGTTACAACTGACAACGGACTGAGCAGATTTGTCCAAACACAAATCAGCAGGTTAACCCCCCACACACACACACACAAACAAAAGAATATAATGCAACATTCTATGAAATAATGTTAATAACAGTTATTTCCTGTTGTTGGGGAGGCATATGGGACTCCACAAATGTTTACCTATGAAGTTGCAATGAGATGAAATGTGACAGATCGGCATTGGCTGTTTTAGTCTTCTGTCTAAAAGCTAATGTTGTGAAAAGACCCTGAGATTGATTATGACATCTACAGTTATTCGTCATTGGGAATCAAACTGACAGTGTGGGATGTTGAAAGCATGAATTATCTTTCAGTACAATAGCTGTGCAGCTTAACACTACAGTCATCATTTTGTTGTAAGATCTGTGGTTACTTTGAGTAAACTAGAAGTGTATTTTTCACATATGTGATTATTTTTCACAAGTTATATTTAAGAAAATGACTCTAAACATTTAAGACCATAAGCTACAATTCACTTCTGCCCACACATGCGTAAGGCAGAAGAACAGAATCCACTTTTTAAGATGTTATTTTCACCCTGCTATTTAAATCATCTTGAGGTAAATGAGGAAATTGCTCAGAATATGTCTCCACAATCCTACCTCCTACATTGAAATAAGTCTTACCCAAGGTATATGTTGAGCCTAGAGTCATTATAATGGAAAGCTCTAAACAGATCAAACCAGGGAGAGTGACGCAAAGGAAACGCAGGGGAGGTGACCCGTGAACTCCACTATAATGAGACCACCCCATTGTTGGCTGTCTGGCCTGCTTTCTGGATGTGCCTGAAAATGTGTTAAATAGTGGTTTTTGGTGCAGCATGTGACTCATTTAACCTTGCTATCACCAGTTTGGGGACAGAGTCGAACTGAAAGTGCAACAAACAATTATAATTATAGTCTAACTATAGCCTAAAGAATATGGAATATGCTTTTATCTGCCATGCTGCACAATCTCTTTGGGGTTTAGTGGCCGTCGATACCAGCGGAATCAGTGTTTATTCTGTTGTTGCCGGGGGAAGATTGACCTGAATTGTGAATCACCCTGGTTAATCCCTCCTACATTTACTATGAAGTACTGCCTTTTTATAGCAAGCCCCATGCAGATCATCCTTGAGTCTCACAGCATGGATTAGGCTATGGTGTGCCCCACATTCTTATGGTGTGTTGATATGCTAATGTCCCCAGCAGGCCCAGAGATAGGGTTTTGAGCTCTATTTTATTGATTAGCACATGGTCCAGTCTTTGATAAAGTCTCTTACCTTTGAGGGTTATTGCAGAATTTAGGCTCTTCTCTATTTTGTCTTTTGGTTTGTTAAACCATTGGATCTTTTCTCCGCTGACAATACAGCCCTGATATGGTCATTCATCTACAGTTTACATACTGTAATCTACAGTACAATGGTTTTGTCAACCAGTGGGTTAATATGTATACATTTTCTTTATAGTAAGCGATAGGTGCACTTTTTATCAAATTCACCAGAAATCTCTTCACGGTTGGATAGCAGCCTAATCGCTGTGTGTGCTGAAAAAATTATCCTGTACTTCTACAAGGTCATGGCTCCTATAAGAACACAAACAAAGTGGTGCATACCGCACACAACAACGAAATCTTAGTCAGCGCAATGTGTTTGCCGTGTGTGGGGCGGAGCTTCACCCTATGACACTGAAGGGAGAGGTACTTTGTGAAAAGTCATGTTTTTTTCATCCCCTCAAAAGTGATGAAATTACTTGTCGATATTTGTTTGAAAACAGCAAGCTCCTGTTGACTTGATAATATATTTCCTTGCTGTTTTGTCACCCATAAGCATCTAATTTATAATATTGGGGATTGATATATTCGGTTATATGCAGAAATGTTGCTGACAAGTTGTGCATCTATTTGCTCCCAGTGCAGGAGTTTGAACAAAAACTATATCAAAAGGAAAAACCCAACTCCCAACAGGGTAGAGGTGTGAGTAAAACTAAATAATTTTGCCTAGAAAATTGACACATTTAAAATTAAAAAAATGTACAATACATTGGAATAAATTGAATGTTATTTCCACACTGACAGCCAAAAGGAATTGTTTTGTGCTTATGGGACAAAAGCAAAAAAAATGGATTAATAAACTAGACGAATGGTGCAGTGGCTCCGCTGAAATTTCACAGTCACTGGGAATTTCTTCTGTGGGAGTTGAATGGTTTTGGATGTTAGCCAGGTAACCTACTCATGTACATACTGTATGGGTGAGTCTGTAGTGGGTGCACCCCCAGCTCAGACGTGAGACGTGTTTGATCCCCAACATGTCTGGCTTAAAGCTATTGCAGCTATTTGTAAGCTAATACACATTTTGTCAAATTCTCCTTGCATTTTGCTATCTTACTGTTCTCTGTGCATGCTGAAAAAATGTTCTGATACTTCTACACAGCCCTGGTGCTGTATAGGAACATAAACAAAGTGGCGAACACCGCTCACAACAACAAAGCCGTAGTACTACGCTTTTCCAAGCAAAACTGACACTGGATAGAAATGTGTAATTATACTGCACCTTCTTGAATCTCTTTATGTTTAATTATTTAACCCTGTAATTAATTAAACACATGTTATTTAACTGTTATTTATATGGACACATATTTACATAATTCATAAGATTTCCTGTATCTTGATACATACAGTATACATGTACTGTATATCACTGTATATCACTGTACTGTATATCACTGTATATTGTATTAGCACACAATATTTTTTTGATTGATTTCTGTTTATATCTTCATACTGCTTTGATGTGCTGGGATGTGATGGCTGAGGTGGTTTTAAGGGCAATCACAGAAAAAAAGGATAAAAATATAGACTATATGTGTGAATGATAATAGAATTGGTGTAATCTTTGCTGACTCTTTAAAACACATTTTTATTAAGTAGACCTGGAGTCTAAGGGATATTTATTGTGACTGTACAGTATTTTTTGGGATTCTAATTAATTTTCGTTAGCATATGTGTTTTAGTACTATATTAAATGGAGAGTATATTTAAAAGACACAACCCCACACATAATACATTATTTCTAACATCCTGGCAAAATATTAAACATCTGTCAGGTCATAGGGATTGTTATTTTAAAGTACTGAAGGCCTATATGTATTCCAGAATATTTGATTACAAGTATTGTTTCTCTTATGTTTTAGGCTTTACTCAAGACCCTCAACACTGCAGTATGCTATTGTCTGTCTGACTAACTAAACAAACTTTACTGTATGTGTACAGACTATAATGTAGGTTAATGAAACGCACACACACAGAGAGACGAACCTTGGGGACTTATAAAGATAATATGGGCGGATCAAGGCTTTTCTGAATACTGGAAGGTCTCTATGATACACTGCAGAAGTGGGGTACGCTAGGACACGTCACGGCGTAACTGCGCGAAAGAGTGTCTGTGGTAGTCACAGTTTTCCAGTGTAAATTGGCACAGACACGCAGCGCCGAGAGCACGCAATGTCTCACGGACGTACAGTTGGAAGTTATTCTTATTAAGAGTTAGACTAAGTATAGACAAAGAAATCGATATACAGACCACCCCAAAAACGACGTTGTTCTCGTGGTGTGTGCGCGCTGGAAGTGGGTTAAATTCACGTTTTCCTTCTTATTTTCCTTCTCTGGTTTCATGTTACAAAGCCGAGTGCGCAGAGCGAGTTCCGCTATGTAAACTGACAGCATCGTATGTCTTAATCTGCCCGTGATTCACCATCAACCAACACAAGACCCAGGGCCAGAATTGTGGAAATCTGTGATTATGTGGATTAATATAAAAATTGCGACCATTCAGAAGAAATTGAATTAACGTGAGTAAAGGATACTCGACCTGTAGTCGGTGAGCGCGACAGAGAGAGAGAGAGCACTATCTCAACAGCTGCCGTGAGAGGAGCACCTAACGCTTTGCCTGTATCCAGATTAAAGGTAACTTTGTACCCTTTGCTATATTACGATACGATTTGAAATGTGTTATATTCACTGACCTGCCTGCTGGAGCGATCATTACAACGTCGATATTCGTGAATAAAAAGTGGCCTTAAAGACAAGAAAGCAAAGCAGTAAACATTTAAAGACGTCGCTGGCAGAGACGGCAGGATTCCAACTGTTGCCTTTTAAGCCTATAGCTTAATGATATAGCTTGCATTACATTGTATAAACATGCAACCGTTTAGACTTTGTAGTCTGTCGATATTTTGCTTATGCGAAGCAACTTTTTCCTCGTTTCGCGCAGTGTAAACATAGCGCACTGCGGTTAAGAGCTTGGACGCGACTCGACGGAGAGCTTCGTTTTCTGCAAAAACATTATAGCCGTAATGTAAATACTGTGTTCCGTTCCATCGATGGCACTTGTAAATCCATACATTGTAGCCTACATGTGGCTGATGTGGGTCCCTTTTTGTCTTGTTTTTCCCATGATCAAGGGATCGTCCGTCTCTTAGGGGCTATTACCTACTACGCTTGATATCATCGGTAATTTTAGCAAATCTGCGATTTTTGTTCATTGGTCTGAAATAAGACAATGTAATACAAAGTGTTGAACGGTAAGCCTATGCTACGTCAAGAATACATGGTAGCAAAAAATTAAGCTCTTTTGGAAAACTTAAAATGGAGCATAGTGAATGGATAGCCTATGCAGTTGAAATTGTGTTCTCTTTTTGCATTTAGCCGTACTTGAGTGATTAGCCAGTTAGTAGTGGGTGACCATGCGAGCAGATCGGTCGAATTGCACTCGGGGAGAGCAGACTGGACAGGGAGCCAGGGGTCTGTTAATAAAAGACGGATGCGTATTCTTGCTCTCAGTATTGTGGTTTTCAACCGGTCGTTGTCACTGCCCGTTAACCATTCAACACTTAATGCGATTAGATAGCCTACACAAGTGGGAGAGACTGGACCGATGAGCCTTAAAATTAAGACAGTCAGGTTTATTAAAGTTACTGAAGCAGAGATTGAAATCGAATGGTTATTATCATTTAATTACCTTGTGGGAGGTGACAGAGTTGTCCTAAGCATATTTAATATAAACTGCATATTTTTGGTTATATACTTATGGTAATTCACCAAACATCATGGAAGAGCTATATTCTTCATGCAGAGATGTGATATTTACAGTGGTATAAATATTAAGGGCAGGACTGAAGGGCAAGCACAGGTAAATCCAGTTTGCTCACCTTTAAAACAAGCAAAAAGTTGGACATGCCATGTATGCTACAGAAAGATAGTGACAATTCAACCTAAGTTGACTACACAGAAACAGACAGATCAGGGACCTGGCCAACTGCTGAGATAGATCTTTGGTTTATTCACATTGCTTTGACAGCATAGGAGGAGACATTTTGTAGTGTGTTTGAGTTGCAGTGACATCGGGCCTGTTCATAGTATATATATGCCATGACAGCACCCCCCCCCCACACACCCCCCCCCCCACACACACACACACACACACACACACGCACACATACACATACACACACAAACACACAAATACAGAGACAGCAGACCTCTGGCCTATGGTATAGTAATGCTTCTATTGAGAGTGGCCTGGCCACTTGCTGACTAGATCTCAACTGGACAAAGGGCTGCAAATCTTGACAATGTGCCCTAAACTTTACATTATCTCTTTCTCTTTCTTCTCTCTCTCTCTCTCTCTCTCTCTCTCTCTCTCTCTCTTCACAAACATAAATAAACACAAATGTACTCAAGACAACTAAAACAACATTATTTTATGTTTCTAATACATTGATAGATTTGGAACCCTTCATCCATGTGATATACAGATGTCGTCCTATATGTGTGTGTGTGTGCCCGTGAGTCTGCACTCAGATGTTTGTCTATGCCTCCAGAAGCACTATAGCCTCACTGATGTGCTCCTGTGCCTGTGTGTGCGAATGCACATGCGCTCGTATAACTTGAGCTGTGTATTTCAACACCAGCGAACAGCCTTGCAACATACTGTTCTGTTGCATCCTCCCTGCTCCAGATGTCTCTTGTCCGGTGTGTGCTTGTGTTTCATGGTCCTCCTCCCTAGCATCAGTAGCATCATCTCATCAGCGCAGCAGATAGCATATGGCAGAGCAGCACCAATGCGCACTACAGCATTGCATTCAACCTAATTATAATAATAACCTAACCTAATAACGGCAGTTAATTTGGGACTTCTGGTTGTGTTACGAGCTCAAACACACGTTTGCTCACCCCGGCGTTCCCGATGGATATCAGTTTTTCCACATGACCACAGGTGGCCTGGCTATACGTTTGGTTTTCATCTGTGTATCCAAAGCACAGACATTATTTCCCATCCTAGCCAGTGCTTGTGGGCAAAGATGATTAAAAAGTGATGTGCTTTTTTTTTTTTTTAACAACACTCTCTCCACTCTGTCTTTGGCTCTTTCATCGCGTGTGTGTGTGTGTGTGTGTGTGTGTGTGTGTGTGTTTGTGTGCGTGTGCTTAATGCTGGACCATGAGTGCGTACACCTCTCTGTCTATGCTCTCTTCTTTCATACGCAGCAGTATTTCCTGAGAAGATAGTGTGTGTGTGTGTGTGGGGGTGTGTGTGTAGAACAGGCTAGGTTCATAGCAGGCCAGCTGCAAGATCTGGGGATCAGGAGCAGATGGGGGATGTACGGTTTGTGTGTTGTGTGTGTGTGGTGTGTGTGTACATACTGGGGGCAATGGCAGGGGGCAGGGCTTCACCGGGCAGCCTGGGGACAGGCATAGTGGGGGTGTTTATAGGAACATTGTGAATGGGCTGTGTGGGGTGTAGGGTCACCTAATATAAACCTTATGTTTAGAAGGTAGGTGTGTGGGAATTTGTCAGAATATGTGACCCATGATGACATGCTAAGGTTGTGCTTTTGAGTGTGCGTGTGTGTGTGCGTGCGTGTGTGTTGGAGTGTGCTTGTGATATGTGTCCAGCTGAGAACTAAAATGAGGGACAGTGACACTGAAACGCCAAGTGTGTCTTGGCTTTGTCCAAACACACACACGCACACACCTATATAATCACATGCACCCACCACCATACACTTGTGCAGACCGTCCTAATGTCTTCCTGCCACTTTAAGGCCATTTGAAACTCCAGTGAGCAGCGTGGAGAGCAGTGGTTCCAAGAAGACACGTCTTATCCCTTAACCTACGAGCTCCCTCTCTGCTTCTCTTCCCGTGTCTCTCCACCTCAATCCTCTCAGTTTAATCCAACCAGCGATATATGACTGTTTAGCACAGTGATATGACTCAAAGGAGACAAGCGCATCATAAAATCTGTCTGAACTGTCTGTCACCATTTTATTATACTTTAATATTTAATAATTATTGTGTGCATAAGCTTTATGTTTCCCACTATTTCTCCCTCTGTTCATCTACTGTATTTGCAAGTGTCAGTGTGTTATTGAGGTATTAGAATGAGCACGTATTGCTGATGGTGTGCGTGTGTGTGTAGGGGGTGCATTATGAATGAGAGCTGGAGGCACTGACCTGTTTGTGACTTACTGGCTGACCACTATTGACCATCTGCTAACCAGCCTCATTCCCTGGCTGTCTGTCCATCGGGCCACATGTTTAATATGCATTGTTCATCTAACGTCTTGACCCTTGACCCACATAATACACGTTGTTTTGGTATTGACAAATGTATGCACATTATGTTAAAGGTAGACTCCTTGATTATGTTAAGCTAGAAATACACCATGGCGTGGACTAGCAACTGGGTGTCTTCTAGTCTAAATACCATTTATGTCGTCACGATTGTGCTTGCATTTAAGCGAGGATGCTAATTCAGCTACCTTCTGAGTCTATGCGGACAACCAAGATAACAGCAACGAGGAAGTTGCGGGACTTTTGCTGACAGCTAGTAAAGAGCGAACCACAACACTGACACCAAAATCTAGTAGCCCATTGGCGTTATGAAATGTAGGCCTTTCTATGCCTTTTGTTAATTCAAAAGTAAATTTTACGAAGACGAAGGCAAAGGATTCGTAGGAAACAGAAGAGGCGTGGAACACGCCACAAATCCATACTTTTGCCGTGATTTGGAGGCATCATGTTCACATGCAAACAGTAATCTGTTTGTTTTGGGTTGCTGGAATAAATAAATGTTCCCTCTTTAATTAGGTTGTTGTGTTTTTTATATTGATGTTACTCTGCAAGAAAGCCTGATAGCCTTTACCTAGATTCTAATTGCTGTAAACGTTAGCGATTTCTATGACCTCTTGCTGCGATAACAAATTTGAATCACTAGAAATAATTGATAGAGTGTCGGGTTTCGGCTGCTATGAGAGGACTGTCCAGCAGATACACTAAATAGTCAACCAGCGACCTGGCGATATCTGTTTAAAAGCAGTCGCTCCCACACACACAAGTGAAAATCGTTCTAGAGTGTAGTTCTAGATTTAGAGTTCTTCCAGATCCCAAGGTGTCCTCCCCAGCTCACTGTTTGTTTTGAAACACTACATGACTACTACATAGGGCGATTGAGAGCCGTATAGAGAGAGAAATTAGACAACCCCAATTTGTCTATGAATTTACCTCTTCACACAGCATCCTCCTTCATTGTGGGTCCAGAGCTTGTCTTCCTTTTGGCTGGGCTCCAAGGCGTACAACTTTCAGTTAGTGTGAGACAAATATTTGTGCGACTGTTGGCCTGTGCGTTTGTGCCAACTGTATTTCAGGGGCAGCGCCACTATGTAAGGACTTGAACGTGCATTTGTTCAAATGGTTGGTTTGTTCCTACTCAGCAGATGTGTGTGTGTGTGTGTGTGTGTGTGTGGGGGGGGGTATGTTCTGGTTGTATTCTGCCCCACTGTGAGTGCAGCGCTGGTAGCAGTCACAGTTTGTGTGTGTGTGTGTGTGTGTGTGTGAGAGAGAGAGAGAGAGAGATGGCGATAGTGTAAGCATTTGTGCAAGTTCCTGTAGTAAATTAATTTATGTGTGTGTGTGTGTGTGCGTGTGTGTGCGTGTGTGTGTGTGTGTGTGTGTGTGTGTGTGTGTGAGCAAACTGAACAGTAAAGTAGAGATCAGGTGAACTGATCTCTAACTGCCCCCTTGGCTCTAGCCATAGCATTGCACTGTGTTGCTCGATTTATTTATTGATCTAGTATAAATAAATAACTAAATAAATAAATAACACACAGAAACACACACCACTACCACCAGCAGCTCTGTGGAACTGGCCAGGCAGGAAATGCCGCAAGCACACAGCTTGAGCACGCACACACACTAGGAAACTAAACACTGTACTTCCCACCACACTATAGCCCCACTCTCCCATATAAAGTTCAGTAACAACATTAAAAAGTTGTCCTGCCAGGCTGGTGAGCTTATCCAGGAAGGAGCTGGAGGTCGTTAATGGTCTCTCACTAAGGAAAGGGTGGGCGGGGGGGGCAAAGGTTGCTGCTGGGCCCATGAAAGCTCCTCAGCAGCAGGAAAGACCCGAACATGACTGCTCTCCATGGGTGTGGTGGACCTTAGTGCGTGGGAGTGCCTCAGCTGTAGCAGCTAGCTACATGCCCATGATGCACCACTATCATGGATTATTGGAAAGGCTTATTCAGCCCGGTTGGAAAAAGAAATGCCTGCCTGGCACAACATAGATTTCTGACTCGCAGCTCAGCTCTGAAAAGTGTATGGAAACTCAAAGTTGATTCTACCCTCGCTTAACTGATTGAAACCAATAAAACAGAGCTATTTGTCTGCTGTTGAAAACAGCTTGCTGCTCTAACCTTGTGTTTCGTGTGGCAACCAAAGTCCCACCCTCTACTAGCCTCCATTCACGTTTACTATGTAAACATATGCTTATAAAGAGGCATTCTATTGGACACTATTCATATTTTTTATATATATATATATATATCCACCATAAACACACCTCATTATTTCGAGAATGAGGTGTAAAGTGTTTCTACTTTACCATATTATCTGGGAATTGTGATGTCTAATGTATTATCTACCAATTAATTTCAGCTTTTTATTACAGTAAAACATCTGGACTTCAATTTAGGTTCTCTATACGAGACTGGCTTTACCTATTGAAAAATCCATAAATAGCTTACAAGCCAGCATGACCCTCGGAAAAAAAAAAATTACTCTACCATTTTCAATTGAAGAATCAATACTAGCCATCTTCTGTTACTGCTGATAATGTATACAATCAATAGATTAAACACTATTATAAAATCACCAAAAGCAATGCTTGATCCATCTGGGGGGTCCCAACTCCAGCCCCCGCTGTGAGAATCACTAGGTTAGCCTAGCCTATATCGCCTGACCACAGCCAGGGCTCCAACAAAGGAGCTGTTGTTCAGGTGTCAGGTCTGGTGTAATGGAGGTGTAATTCTTGGGGGAGGTTCAGAGGTGTCTAGGCTAGTCCCCATCCTGCCGCAGGATGACCTTTGACCCACCCAGCCCTTGTTTGTCTGGCTGCATGTCTGCTTGCAGGGTGCACAAGGACGGAGGGAAAATGAGAAGAAATAACAGAGGGAAAATTAAACCATAGAGAGAAGGCATGGGCTGGAATAGCCTGGTATGGCATGGCATGGCATGGCATGGGATGGCACACACAGCCCACACAGACATCAAAGACAGGACAAAACAGGGCCGTGAGGAAGACGAGTGACAGCAAGGTAGAATAAATGAGCTGGCATGAAATACAGGGAATAGAAAACAAGTTGCCAGTGTTGGTCCACAACTAGAGAGAGCTGGTCCGAGGGTGAGGTACAATGACAGCAAAGCTCCCGAACACAGGTCCTGAGGAGGCAAGATAAGGGCCGAAATAGTAGTTTATGGTATCAATCTCCGACCTGGCTCTCACCCTCTCTCTCTTTCCTGCTGGCTTCATTTTTCTCCAAGTGTCTGTGCTCTCTGCCTTCTGTGTGCTTTTTTAGTACAGGCCTTTCCACGTGTCGTTTGGGGTCCATTTACTTTTTAACCCCCTCTGCTGCACGCTCTCACACACACACCCCAACTTAATGCATATGGAGCCGTTTATTTAGGAGAATTCTCCTTTGTTGCACCTATATTACAGTAAGTAAATGTCTTTTTTTAAGCGCAGTGGAGAGTGAGGCTAACTCTATTCTTTGTTATGAATTTTTCGCCCGTGGTGAGGCCGGGTGAGGAGCAATGTGTAGCCAAGAGTGTGATTGTATTCTTTTCTTTGCTCTCATACACACAAACACATTCATGCGCCCATGCTGCCAAGCTTAAACCTCCTTTGCCTCTACGCCTCAGAAAAATCAATAAAGCGTCTCTTTAAAAAAGGCCTGAAAACTAATGGAAAGAGATGTGGAACAAGAGAGGGAGGGATGTTTGCTTCACCTAGCTTTCCCACCTCAACTTTATTTCCCGCCACTCTCATTCTCTCTTTGTTTGACAATGCCTTTTTTTGCTTCCCCTTGCAATTAGATAAATAGATGGAGAGATAGATAGACACAGTGGGGTCTAAGAGTCTGAAAACACTAGTCAAGCTGCTATTTTGCATAATGTTTCGATTGAAATGCTAATTTTCCATTACAAATCATCTTAATAGTTTGAGTGAAAAGTAGAATTTTTGAATGTACATGAATTTATGAATGTCTTAGTATTTGGTATGTCCCCCATTTGCTTTAATGACTCAGGCTGGCATGGACTCCAGACCTTTGTGCAAAACCTGATGACCCATGATTTGACAGTGTTCCAAAGAGCCACTTGATGTCACAGAATGCTTGACTTTCTCAGGCTTCAAGCGCCCCCATAAATGTTCAGTGGGTTTTTGAGGTGAGGTGACTGCGGAGGAAAGCCCCTGACAGTCAGGAGAGGACTCTATGGTGGTCTTTGTTCTTCAAATAGTTCTTGTGTGTTTTTTGCAAGTTCAGTTACACAGGTATACAGGGAAGCTCCATGTCAGCCTTCTGTGTTTGCATCCTACTTGCGCTCCATGGAGGTAGGTCAGCTGTTCTCCTCCCTCCCCTCAAACTGAGAGACAAATACAAATAGGCTCTAACCTGGCGAAGGCACACTAGGCCCATATGTTTTGTGTATTTGGGTAGATATTTTATATCTGTTTTAGTATGCTAGTATGCATTCTGTTCCGATGCCATTACCTCCTTGCTAATTAAGCTCTGAACCATAGGGCCGTTTATTTACTCTGGGTGTTTCTTGATTGAGACAAGGGAGGCAATACGCTGTCACGGTTGCACGGAGGTGAGGACCCAGACGCTAGACACGTAGAATGAGAATACGGTTTGCTCCAAAAAACGAGGCAAGAACACAGGGAACACCACACATACTGACATTTACAATGGCCAACAAATACAACAGACACACAAGGGTTTATATACAGGAAGACTAGACAGACCATTGGACAACATCAACGAGGAACAGGTGCATCAGTCATACTAGTGTTAACTAATCCATCCATCCATCCATCCATCTTCTCCCGCTTATCCGGAGTCGGGTCACGGGGGCAGCAGCTTCAGTAAGGGACCCCAAACTTCCCTTTCCCGAGCAACATCAGCAAGCTCTGACTGGGGGATCC
>JAODUH010066615.1:0-16929 GCA_027564835.1 Typhlichthys subterraneus
GTCCGGCGGGTTGACGCTGGGGGGAGGTTGTCGGGGAGGCAGCGGGACAGGCGAGGGGGGGGCTCATGGCAGCTGAGAGGTTATTCCGCGGGTTCGGGACCAGGCTGCAGGCCATTTCATGGTCCTCTGATCCTCATTTGCCATTCTGTGGCGGAACACACCACTGTAGGCAAATACCCGGTGAAACGAGAGGGCGCGGCGATCGAAAGCAATTAGGGCGGCTTTCGTGCATGAAAATGTCGAGAGCGGTCCTCCAGGTGTGGAGGCAAGAAAAATACCTCGTCCAGGAGGGCTCACCGCTGCCGCCACGTCTACGCAGATTACAGCCCTCCTCCGTCTTCCCGCCACGAGAAAAAGTAGGGCCGAGCCGCCTGAGGTGTACCTCTTCACCCCTGTCGAACGCCACCGAACCAACCGTGGAAATTGATTTACTCTTGACCAGTCAACAGAGAACACAACGCATTATGCAGCGCACTAAGTGTCGCCCTATGTAAAACGGCTATCGACCGGTGTGTCAACCGGCAGGCTAATACCTGGCTGCTTACGGCGTTGTAAATAGAACCCATGTGAGCATTTAAAGTGCATGGGATGCACTTTAAATGGAATTAATGCTACTTAGGGTCTTATGTATATATACATATACACTAAGTTTAGTAGCAACATTTAATTCCAAATTAGAAATGAGACAATGTTGTTTAAATGTCTTTCTGGGTTGCCAGGTTAAAGGTAAGTGGAGCTACGCTGAGGTCAGCAACCCACAAATGCTCAAAAGGACCAATCAAGAAGGGGTCAGTTGTCCCGCCCCTAGACAAAACTGACAAATTAGTTAGGGAGGTGTCAATCAAGCAGGGGTGATTGACAGCTCTCCTCAACACAGTCTTGAAAATAGTTTTTTTGTTTGAATAGATTTTTCATACGCACAACAATAATACAATTTACAATTTGAACTTTACATTTTAAATACTATCACTATTATTAAACAAAATTCTTACAAAATGTAATTAAAAAATAAATAAATAAAACACTGTTAAATGAAAAGGTGCTGCATTTTGTCCATCACCGCTGACATAGCAACGCACGAAACCACCCCAGCCGCGCCCAGTGAGCGGCGGTACAACTCACGCTGAGATTGTCTGCCACGGTGCCGTCGAGCAAGGGCTCCTCCGCATGCAACAGGGTGTACTGGGAGAACCCCCGGGACTGCTCCTCCACCAGGTGGTAGCAGCCTAGGATGGAGAGGGGCTGCTCCACACAGCTCCTCTTCAAGGTGCCCCCGTCTGGCTCCAGGGCCTGACGAACGCAGCTCGCTGCAACACAGCGCGGGAACGATGACCACGTTAGTTAGGACGAGTGAAAGGCTACGTATCCTGAGTCAGCACGCACAAATCCTGGGCAATCCACATTAAAAGGGACCATAAGAAAGCTAGTTATTGTATAAATGGGAAAATTACCTTCCATAATATTCAATAAAACATTTTTGGGGGAAAAATAAAAATGTCAACAGTCAAAAGTTTCAACATAATTAAAGTAATTGAGTTTTTGAAAACCAACTATAAGAAAGGAGTGTATAGTTAGTCCCGTATGGAGTAAGACATGTTCCGGATGTGGGAATTGAACTCTCCATCTTCCACGAGCCCATCATTATACCCCTGTGGAGAGGCAGCTCACAAGAGCTGCCATTATAGAAGAGACAGACCACTTAAAGATGTCTAAATAGAAATCTGGGGGTGAAGTGCTATTAAACCAATTGTGTGGTTCCACTGACGCATGTGCACAGTTCAGTTGCGCATGTGTGTGGCAGAAGTAGAACCTGTAAGAAAGAAGGCTTTTTAAACCTTATTTTGGGCAATAACCAGACGTTTCAAGTAGATGTGTTGATCAGATTGACAGGAGATACTAACTACATGTAGTTTTTATGTCCTGGTGACCACTGAAAGTGCAGTTGTGGGTCCCATTTATTTAGATAGGGGCCCAATTTGGTTTAACTAATTATAACAATAATAATAACAACCTTTATTTGTATATTAACCTTCAAACAAGAATTGCAGCTCAAAGTGCTTAATTGTAGCTCAAACTGCAAACTGCCTGCATGTTACCAAGATGGCTGCTTAGTGGCCAAATACCAAGGCAAAGAAATGCTAATGATCAAAGTTACACGTCGTCATACAGTATTAACTCAAAAACACTTCCGCATTATGGTATGCGTAGGGGCACTTTTTACCCTATATGCAGACAAAGTCAAGGGGAGGTCCATGGTAACGATAATATTGCTCTCTCTCGCGATAATGGGTATTTTGAGTATAGAACATTAATTCCCAAGTACCTACAATCAATCTGAGGTATTTCTCATGGCAGATTTAGCTGGCTGGGCGCTGCCTACATCAGCCTCCCCACAGCAATGTGCCGTTAGTGACACGCCCACTTAAGAGACCAGAAGCTTTACATTTTGTGCTTCCACTGAAGCGCATTACAGCCCTCCATCTTGTTGTTATTCAAATACCTTTACCATCTGGCTGTTACTCCTGCATCTCTGACTGACCTGGACGGCTGCTCTTGGGCCTGTTGAGGAGGGTCTTCTGGGGCGAGCCCAGGGGGGTGCCCCCGCCACTCCCCCAGTCCGCCTCGCTGTCGCTGCTCGAGTGCCTGCACCCCCGCCCCGCCATGTCCTGTTGCCACGGCAAAGGAGACGCGATATAAGACCAAAACTAACGATAATGGTATAGCTTCTACCAACTGTATTTATAAAAGCTCTACTTTTTAAATATATTTACATGGGTTTATAATTGTTATTGTGTAACATTTAATTATGATGCTTGCAGTATATAATACGCGTTTTATGTGCAAAAAACAACTCGATTTGGGTATTTGTCAAAAACAAATTAACAAACACATTTAAATGCAATTTTATACCATGCCATTATATGCCATTTTTGGACATCATCTGTGCTTATGCTCTGAATAATTCAAAATAGATAATATAAAAAAAAAAAAAAACAGAAAATAAATCACACGCTAGATGTACTGTCCTCAGGGCAAAGCTTTCGTTGTTTTTTCAAGGACACGGTAAAAAAAAAAAGAGAAAATGATTTCCACCCGTTCCACCGCTCCCAGTCGACCCCCCCCCCCAAAAAAAACCCAAAACAAAACACTGTAACTTACGCTGGGCGAGCCACAATGTCCGTTGGCCTGGCGCTCCTCTGTGTCTGCTGGGACAGGGCTGCGCGTCTCAAACAAGCTCCGCCGCTTCGCCCGCATGGCATCTACAGTGACCAACGAGTTATGTGTACAGGTTAAAGGTTAAAGGGCAATATAGTCATTTTGATCAAAATAAAAAACTCCTCTCCCTTCAATGCCCCCCACACATTGGAAACGCAACACGTTGGCGTATAGAAATATATTTGATTGCAATATTGCTATACTAAGATTATTCAAATAAAATGATACTGAAACAAATATTTGTGCACACGCACACACACACGCACAAACGCACTCACACACACACTCTTTGCAGTACACATTCTGCTCATGACAGACAGACTGTTGCTTACCACGCATTACTCCAGGCAACCATACCCCCCCCCCCCAATGACTAAGCACTGGCTGGCTGGCCCTCGTCCCTCCCCGGTCCGCAGACGGACGTTTACCAAACTGTCCCCAGTTGTTATTATTTTGTAATTACCCACAATGCAACACCATAAGGAAGGTATGCGGTAAAAAACCCCACGCAGGGTTTGAAGCCAAGGTTCGGAATCTGAACACAAGCGGCTAGCAAGCGTTTGACTTCGGCAGGACACCCAAGCATCCTCCTTCACCACAGCCCCCAAGTGCCATGCGGCGTGCGCACCACCGTGCCTTTCATCAGCAACGGAGGGAAAGCAAAGCGCAGGACAAAGTCCTGTAAGCACAAACACCCCCCCCCCCACGATCCACACACCAACACACCCCCTCCTGTGTCTCTCAGTCTGCCAGCGAGCCTCTAAATCGGCCATCTTGACGGCTGACGGGCTCAACGTTAAGGAAGAAGGCACTTTATGATCTATGACTGCGTGGTGGCCTGTTTGGCTAACTGCGTTAGCTTCTTATTTCCCCGTGGCTCACTGACCGCAAGGCTGTTTTATTATGGAACATAAATTTGAGGCCTTTTGTCTTCCCGAGCCGCATGAGTATCAATACGGTACATTCCCGATGCTGTGTGAGACTCTAGAGACTTTTGACTTAAGGAGGGTTTATGTTTCTGACTCATATGAATCTCCCATCTGGATGCCTTTATTCTGGAAAAGTAATTCAGTAGTAGAGGTGTTCACAGTGAAACGTGAATCGAGGTCTGTACAGTGTTCAAGGATTGTCATTCTCCGCAAAAAATAAAATGTATTTAAAGAAACCTCTTCCGTTATTTGTCCCTCCACTCACAACCTTGCTCAAGGAAAGCGATAATAAAGGACCAATACATAAACACCACAATCAAGACGGTTAGAAACCTTAGTAAAAGCCACATGAAGTCTTTGGTGTTGTTGGCTCGCAAGACATTCACGGATGCATCTTCTTATGAAACGGCTGAGAGCGAGGCGGCGGAACACACTTACCGGACACGACCGGCTTGGGCAGGCGGCTCTGGGCGTCGTGGTTACGGCCGCTACAGGTCACCGCGGGGTCAGAGACGGAGTGGCCCAAGCCATCGGGGGCGCGGGGGCGGGCCCGGGGAAAGGAAGGCACTTTGGAGGTGGGCGGCGGCGGCAGGGGCTCGGGGGAGGAGCCTGTCTCGGCCACGCGCCCGGGACTGGACTCCGACTTGGGGAGGTGGCGGCCGCTGCTCCCTCCTCCGTTGGCCCGGGACGCCGAGTCGGGTAGGGGGAAGGTGCCGATCCCGCTGTCCAGGGTCCTCATCTGACAGCTGGAGCCTGCGTTGGGGAGGGGGAGGGGGGGGGAGAGAGGCAGGGATAAACCACACTGGATAGAACATGGAAGCATCTGTCGGGAAGGGGGGGGGTCACGTGCAGCGGAAGGGGTTGTGTGTAAACAGGGCGTCTTCGGTGGGTTTCGGCAACGGACAGATAAATTGGGGACGGGGGCAGAAGAAAAAGAAAGAATAACTCTTTGTTTGTTTTGCCTGGTACAAAGCTGAGCGCACAGTACTGTAGGCAGAGTGGACGGGATCGAAAACCACTTAGAAATCACAATAAGCTCCATGTGACGCAAAGATAAACAATTTAATTATTCTGGTGCCTGAATTCTGGTTCTTCACTAACATAGTGATCAAACACAAAACAAGAACAGGGACCCATGTGTGGTGATCTCATCCAGCAGAATGCAACCTGAGCTGTAATAGAGACAAACCTATGGCGAGCAGGCAACAGATGGACAGTTAAAAATCGTCTGCAAAGCCCTGAGTCACACAAGAACAGATGGATAGTGGTTCAGCATAGGCCAGCCCCGTGTAACTGTGGAGGGATAATGGACAATGCCTGTACGGGCGCAGTTATTTACCCCGTAAGCTACGTTTGACAGATAAAAAAAGAATTGCGTTCCATGTTGAGGGGAAGAAGAGATCAGGATTTTCCTGAACACTGAACAGGTTGTTTATTAGTTTTAGGCTGAGCCCACAGCGCTACATAGTACAATTCTGCACACTGACAGCAAGGATCCTGCGATTGGCCTTGTTTACCAGCACTATGCATTTATTTAACAGAAGGCGAAGATAACTTCCGAGAGTGAATTTGTATTAGTGGGAGCTGTCTTTGCAGCTTTGGGAACTGCTGTGCCACCATAGTAGCAAAACAAAAATAAAATTAAATAAAAGCTGAGCTACTGTTTTGTTTGTGTTATTGACTGTGATTTTCTATGGGTGCAATGCTTTCTCCTTTCTGGGTACTAAGTCTTCCCTGATGAATATATAAGGCTCACAGCTTTGTTTCCATTGCGCAGATGAGAGTGCAAGGGCACATATTCGATTTCAATTTATCTGCAAAGCAAGCCTCTATTCTGGGATTCCTGAAATCTCAATTTCCATTTCAGTAGAACCTTGTTTTCGCAGGCGGCGTTTTATAATGAATGGATGTTTATTGAACGAACGTAAAAAAAAAAAACAACAACACAAAAAAAATCATTTGTGTGTCAGAACATCAAAGTGTAACTACGAGAGGCAGCCGCGTAGCGAAGTTCGCCCGAATAAACGTCACACTGACTTAGGGACATGCTCATAAAAAAAAAAAAAAGCTGAGCGCGAGGCGTGAACCTGTCGACGATGTGTGCGTTTGTGTTTTTGTCACTCACGCCCCGGCAGTGTGCGCTGTTTGTGTGGAAATTAGTCCTTTGCAGTGCATGACACTTGTATGACAGATGGCCTCTTACGTGGCACACAGACATCTGCTAGGAACCAGAACGAAGGAACATTACATCAAATAACAAAATAAAGAAAATAACATGATAGAAAAAAAGAAAGGGAGAGAGAGAGAGAGAGAGAGAGAGAGAGAGAGAGAGAGAGACAGAGAAAGTGGGGGTGGGAGAGAACCATGAATTACAGAGCCTTATAATTGAATGTCAGCGCTGGCAGTTGAAAATGTCCTCTAAAGCCAAACTATAACAAGGGCCGGCGGATGGCAAAAACAACTGGATATAATGTAGTTTCTCACGAGCTCCCTATCGCGCTTACATCTGACTCTCTAGGGTTTCAGGAGGGAGAAAAACATATAGTCATATAGTACACTGATGATCTTCAGCAAAATGATAAAAACAAAAAAAAGATATGCCATGTCATCACTACAACTATCAGTCACATCTTATAGCAACATTTGGGCTAGAATGCATCAAACATTGATTTGAATTTTGAATTTCAGTAAAACACAAATAAATAAAAAACCTCAAGGACAATCATCATTCTACTGAGACCTCTATGAAACATGTTGAATTCATCTGCTCAGTAGGCAGTAATTAAAAAAACAGTTAATTGGTACACACAAACAATTAGCCAATTATTTTCTGTCCTTGGAACTACCAAGGCTCACGTTTGCAATGCCTGGAAACGTCTAGACTAAATACACTAAATATATGCTGCAGTGCCCAAACACAGCATTCTTGTGACTGAGAGATTTAAGGATGTACCTAAACAAGAGATTATTGGGTGGCGCTGAAACGCAGATGAAAGGCAATCGAGCCAGCAGGTCCACCTAGCTCTACTCCGAATGATTTGGGTAACGTCACGTATTTCGGTCGAATATCTCAACATGCAATACAATCATTATCAGCAAAAATGTGTTGCTGAACATAAATATGTATTTATATTATCATACTTCATACTCTAAAATGTACTGTATCTGTGTGTTTTTTTTTTTTGTTCCAGTGACAGATCAACATTTTTTCAAAAGTGTCATAATACCCCCCCCCCCCCCCCGCCCCCCACACACACACTGCCGTGTGGCAGAAAGGAGAATCTTTTAGAAAAGAAAGTGCCAGTCACATCTGAAAATCCAGGTTGCGAAACGTTTGTCTGCTCCGTAACACTGACAGATGATTTGTGATGCGTGATGACGGCTGTTTACCGGCACCCTGAAACACTGATGAAGCTGAGAGGCTGAGAGAGAAACGGCATAATTTATTTTACGTTTAATCTTTTTTTTTTTTTTTTTTTTTTTTTTAGTCTGATGCAATTGATTCTGCACAAATGACTTTCTCAAGGCCATTGTTAAACAGCTAGTTCTATTTGGCTTCATTGATTTTTGCTTTAAGTTCCTGAAACGTAATTTAAATTAAACTGTATGTGCAGTTAAACTTAATGAAGCACTAGAAAGTAAAACTTTGGCTTTTCCCCCACACAACTCCATCAAACACTAAATAATACATAAAATATAAATACATTATCAAAATCTCAATCAAAAACATTTTAATTATGACCAAACGATTATGAACAATTATACATTTGTACCATTATCAGGCACGTTTATCTCATGTGAATTGCAGGGAGGACAATTACATAATTAACAGGTCGCATCTTGCTCAATGAAAAACATATTTATTTACTGGTAGTGTGCGCTCCCCCCCAACCCCCCCTGTGAAACCCACACCCCAATAGACCCCCCCCCACCCCCGTGTGAACCCTCCAGTCCTGTATTGTGAGACTCGGTGCAGCAATATGGACACAGCCAAATAGCCTTCTCTGTGTTGGCCATCCCCATTTTGTGTGTAGACCTACCAATCATGTGGTCTTGACAGGCGCTGTCTGGGACCCGGCCGACTTCGCTCTCAGCCTTCAGCTTCATCTTCTGAGTCATGAGAAGCGTCTGAAGAGGGACGTGGATAACGCACAGTGAGACAGACCAACGACTACAAATGCCCAGGAAAATATTGACGGTGGGCCGGTGCAAAAAAAACGGCTACACCTCCGAAACACCGACGACGTTAATATTTATTATTGGTTACGTCAAACAACAAAAATGAGTGAGTGAATGTGAAAGCTTCAGACTTATTTGTTGCCAGCGGGCACATAACAATAGTGCACGTGGAGCAATATCGGGCTCAGTCTCAGACACTGCTGTTCAGCATCCGATATGATGATGTCACCCTCTGCCTGTACATGGCATTCCCCTCACGTCGCCATGATCACACGACTCCCTGCTTGCACCTTGATGTACCGCCCACTGTTTGGAAGATTGGCACCTTAAAGGTGGAGTCGGTGATTGTAAGCCAATACACTTCTTTTTGTGTTTTGGGGGGGGGGGGGAGATCTCCCCCACGGTCCGCATTGAAAAGAATTATCTGGTGTTTCCACACGGCCCTGGCTCTGCAAATGAGAACGCAAACAAAGTGGTGCAGACCGCACCACACAACACTGTCCTACCCTTGGCAGTGCATGTCCAATTAGGTTGGGTGGATCTTTTGCGGGAGAACCCTACGGCATTGAAGGTAGAGGCGTTTTTGTCGGGATAAAAGATCTTTCTCCAGAATTACCGACTACCCTTTAATTACAGGGCAGCGACTGTGTCACAAACTATACAATTTAATTCAAAATGTCAGTGTTCATTTAAGTTTATACCGGTGAAGTCAGAAAATTATTGTTGATATTAAAATCTAAATATATACTGTATGTGCATTACATGTTTAGTTATGAGTAAATGCTTTTGGGTGGCATCTAACAGTGCGTCTATTCTATCATCACACCGTCTACTGTTACCTTTGTGAGGAGATACAGTAGAGACCTGGTTGGGTGGGTGGTATTAAATCGCCCCTTTGTCAAATTGAGTGGCAGTGATAAGGGCCTGCTTGCTATCAAAATTCCACATCGACCGGATTAAGTTCCCTGAATTATGCAGTGAGTCTCTCTGCCCCAACCTGATCACTTTACGTTATTATTATTTTTTTTGCCCCAGCAATCTTGATGACACTACAAGTCGGCCATCTCAAATTAGACACTTCTGGCAGTCTACAGTAGACGCTTTCAAAGCGTGTGTGCGCACGTGAGCTCTTCGTTCTTTAAATCTTTAATCACATTCATTATTAATTACATTTGAAAATACATGAAAAACATCTTATATGAACAGCTATTTATTTTGATATTTGAACAATCAAATATCAAAGTTAGTATTTTTTTCATGTTCAAGGTTGTTTATGTATTTGTGCATTGTTATGCTTTATAATAGTGGTTATTAATGTAGATTGTGACCCCGCCAACCATATTGTCTTTTTGGGTGTCTCAACAAGTCTGAAAGGGGGTCTCAAACTTTCCAGCTTACGACCCCCAAAATAACAGTGCCAGAGACTCGCGACCCCCGCTATCCCAAACAACCATACTTTTATTTGACAGTATTTTAATACAGGCTAATAGCAGAACACATCACTAATGTATCTGTACTGCTACTAGCAATTATGGCAAAAATATGCTATTTCTTATAATTTTTTAATGGTATTTCACTTCTGAAAACCATCTCAGGACTGTGAGAACCATGAATGTAGAGCACTGTAAAACACTGAACGTCGCGGCCATACTACTGCATACATGGGCAGACGGGTGACTTGACAACCTCTTGAAGACGCCAGCGCTGGTGAGAGCATAAAAGGGGGGGGGGCAGTGGGTGCTGAATTGAAGGTTGAGAGACGAGTGCAAATCAATACCGGCTCTTCAGTAGATAGGATGCGTGCGTCTGTGTGTGTGTGTGTGTGCACGAGCGCATGTCCGGTGGAACGTGAACAGATGTGTGCAGGCCCCCCCGTGCGCATGCGGGACGCTCACGCGTGCTAACAGGACAGACGAACAGCGACGGGTCACGCATACTGGGCCTGTCACTCACAGCGGCGTCGGCGCAGGTGTCCGCATCCTCCCCCATCGGCTCGTGCCTCCTCGGCGCGGAGCCGCCCGGCAGAGGAGTCTTGCGGGTGTCTCCCTTGGTGTTGCCCCTGCGAAGGAAAACCAGATCCAATCGGGTTAGCGCCCGCCACGCGCCGAGGTCTCCTTTTATCAGCTGTTAAAGGGGGATATCGGCTGCTTGAATCCCTTTGACCTCCCCATTCGCTTTCAATCATGTGCAGGGACCGTTATATCACTATCTCACAGACACACACTGTATAAACCTGCCCTGGAATCTTAAAACGACCTCTTTGTAAACTCCCACAACAAAGTTACACCGTGTGGCTGCTCTCGATAAGAATCTGTCAGTTGTGATTTGCCATGGTATATGACTTCTGTGAAAGGTGGAATCCTTTGGCTCCGAATTTCTGTCAGAGCACGCCGCTAACTCGAACAGACTGCAGCTGTTGCCGCTTTGCTTCTCGCACACAGTTTAAATGTGGCATAAAGGGCTTCTGTTCGTTTTCATGGAAGTCATTAGAAATAAATTTTAGTTCTTGTGCTTCTCAGTCACCTTATTTAACCTTTATTTGACTTATTTCATGTTTATCGTATTATTATTCTTACTACTTTTGTTGACACCATATTCTTTGGTTTTTGGCTGCCTGTCTGGGGTCTATTGTCTTCTCAAGTGGGCACTATGTCCAAGCAATTCATGACAACACTGCTGTTTTGTGTATCTGAATAAATAATAGAAACTGGGAAACTCTCAGCAACAAACCAACAGCAATATTTTCAATTAGTAGTAATATCTTTAAAATATATTACTGTATGCCCCAACCGGTTTCTCTCAAAGAATCTATAAATAAAATATATACACATATATACATGTATATTATGTTTTCTTTCTGTATAAATCACATCAGCAGCATTTAGCAGTTTGTTAAAACTGTGTTCGATACACACCTGACAAGAATCTCCTTCACGAGCTGGTCGTTGGCCACATAAGCGTTGGAACAGTGGATCTGATTGGCTATGTGACCCATCTGCACGTTGCATCTGTCCATGATGGTGCTCAGCTTGTTGTTGTCATCCAACAGACCCTGCTCCTCCTGGCCATCGCTCTTCTTCTTGTCTTTCTTCTTGTCGGCCTTCGTCTGCTTGCTCCCGAGCACAGATCCGATCCTGAGCTCCTTCTTCTCCTCTTTCCCTTTGGGGGAGTCGTTTTTCTTACCGCTGAACGCCGGCAGTTTGCTTTTCCGCAGCCAGAACCAGTTGGCCAGCGAGGGGCCGGTCTTCTGCTTGACCTCGGAGGTGGTGGCCTTCTCCAGCACCTGACACTTTTGCAGGTTCTCCTCGATTCCCAGCATGACCTTCTCCTCGATGGTGCAGACCGCCGCCGTGTGGCCGACCACCTGGGTTTTGTTGCTCCCGGTTACGTCGTCTAGCTTTCGTGGGCTGGCCACTTTGGTCTCCTGTGTGGCAGAGGATGCAGGTTGGAACTGTGGATGGGGCGCGGTCTTCGCGGGCCACCGGGCGTTCTTCAGGCCCGTCCTGTCAGCGCTGGGTAGGCTCCGCACTTCCTTCTGTTGGCCGCCGGCCTCAGACGCCGTCGCCGATCCGTCTGCTCTGAACGCGCTCGGTTTGGAGATTTGCTCGGGGAGGGCGCCGGCGTAGTTTGACCCCGTCATGCCTCCATAGTGGCTGAAGCGGTTGCCGGGCCGGTGCGAGTGACTCTCGGTCGGCCCGACGCCGGCCGGCTCCAGGGAGTTCTGACGGGACAGCGAGTTGCCACGCTCGCCAGAGTTGGTGATGATCTGGGTCCGCACTTTGCCGGGGCCGTCGGGCGCGCCCACGTTGGCGCTGAAGCTCTGGCTCCGCACTTTGGTGCCGTTCATCCCCAGGGCCGGTTTGAGATGAGGCTTGTTGCTAACAGACACCGATCTGGAGAAGTTGTGGTTGCTCGTTCGGCCCTTGCCACAGGCCTCCCCCATCCCCTCCCCCTTCTCCGGTAGCACCTCCACAATTTCCCGCGGGGGGTGACCTTGCTCCCCGCCTTTCCCCTCCGCGGTGGAGCCGGACGCCGCCGGCAGAGAACCGACGGCGAGCGCCGCCTGCCAGCTCTCGCATGACGCGGCGGCGCTCGTCTCCTTGGAAACAGAGTTGATGTGATCTTTCTCGTGCTTGTCTGGAATGGAGGGGGCGTGTTTGTGGGCAGTGGGAGATTTCAAAAAGGATTTAAACCCCGTGGGGATGCGGGTCTTTGCTTTGTCTACCGGGCTGGGGGGATTCACATCCCCGCAGGGCGGGCTGACTACAGCATATGGGCTTACTATCTTAACGCCGTGCGGTCGGGCGTACTGGGGTGGCTCCTGAAGCGACACGGGTAAGCTGCCGGATGCCTTATGTGTTGCTAGGGCGACTGTTTCATGGGCGGAGCCCGTTTTGGTTGCAAAGGTGCTCTGGAAGGAGGAGCCCCTGAGGGCGGTGTAAGGGGGCGGGACATTCTTCGAACCTTTCGGCGAACTGTCCGGGGATTCGGGAGCACACCCTGAGCTCGCGGAGGACGGGAGGTAGTGTTTGTCGGCGGCCCGTGTGCTAGTGCCTTTACACGGAGTCGCGGCGGGGGACTTTTGAAGGTGCTGAGCGGTTCTGTCGACCTGCTTCTGAGGCGCTAGCGCGGTCCCGTAGCCCGCGTCCAAGTCCAGGGAGTCCTGGCTCTTGAGGGGGAGCGTGGCTTGCATGTTTGGTACCGGGGGAGGGTGGTAACTCGGGGGCGGGACCCTCACAGTGGTCGGCGTGGCCGGCTGAGCCGGTGGTTTATGTGCTGGAGGCGACCCCTCGTAATTTGGCCTGACCAGGAGGGAGGTGGTGCGGCCCGGGGGCAGCGGAGGGGAGGGGGACCTGAGATAGTTTTTGCTGGTTTCACAGTGCTCGTCTCTGGTTGGCTGCTCGCCACTGTCAGTGTGTCCCGGGGGCTTCCTGGAGGGGGAGCCAGAGGACCAGTCACCGCCCCTCCCTGGGATCTTGGAGGCGAGCGCCTTGGGGCTCTGAGCGGCGCCGCTGCTGCCCGCCGGCGTCTTGATAAACCTGGACGTTTTCATGGGAGGGGACGTGGGGGATTTTTCCAGCCCGGGGGGTCCTGAGTTACCGCTGCTGTTGGGGTCAGGGGGAGAGCCTTTAGTGACTCGCAGTGGGGATGCAGAGGGCATTCCCCCGCCAGGAATCCTGGTGCCGGGATTAGAGACGTTGTCGTTCACGGGAGGGATGGAGGGGCCAACATTTGCTCGGTGGCTGGGTGGCCGGATGAGCTTCATCTGAGGGGATACGTGAACTGACGGCCCTTGGGTGCTGCCCTCCCTGCTGATGCCATGTGTGTCAGCCTTGCTCTGACACTCAGATGGCCTTTCGGGAGACTCGAGCATGGTGCAATTCTTCGCTTTGGCTGCCTTTTGCCTGACCGGCCTGTCTTGAAGTGCTATTTCTGCGTAGGCAACATTCTGACGGTCAGTACTGCCACCAACAGACAGTTCAATGGGCTTTCCATCCGCGTCAAATATGGCTGATATGCTCTCATCGGACAGGGCACATTTCGTCGCCGCGGGCTCCTTGGTTATGCTGAAAGGCCTCCCGTCGGCTGACTGGGTCCGCCCCTGCTCCCGCCTCAAGCACCGGCGCACGAGCAACTTGGCGATCTCCCTGGATGGGCGTGGGGCGGGGGGCTCCTTCGCTGCCCGCCCGGCAGGCCGGCTAACCGGGGTCGGGGCATCACCGAGCTCCAGGCCCAGCTCCTCGGGATCGTCGGTGTCCGAGAGGGGCACCTCCGTGTCGGGGGGTTCGGGGCGCATCCAGGAAGGTCTGGAGAAGGCAGAGGGCCGTCCTCCACCCCCGGGGAGGATGCTGTAGAGCTTCTCTGGTTGCTCGTTGGCGTTATAGCTTGGCGGGTGCTCTGTGAAGACTGGGCTCGTCGCTGCGAGCCCCCCGCCGACTCCACGGGAGGGTGCGAGGCCGTCCTGAAGCCCCTCCCAGCTGCACGAGCTGTCCGACACGCTGTGCGAGAGCTTCCCGCAGTGGAGGAGCCCGTTGTCCCGGCCGGAGACGTTCCCGCGGCGTCCCGAATGTTGCACCGATTCGTCGTCGGCGTCGTCCGAGTCGCAGGAGAAGCGGCGGGTGCCAGGGCAGAAAGCTCGTCCCAGGTACGGCTTGCAGATGCCTTTCTTGATGCCGAGGGAGTAGATGCCCTCGTTGGAGTCCATGCAGTCCTTGGAGCCCGACCGGGACACCTTGGACAAGGAGGAGGAGCTCCGGTGGCTCCTCCTCTGCAGCCTCCGCAGGCCCTCTAGGATGTGGCTCTCCTTGCAGCGTGCCGGCAGCTGCTCCTCCAGGGGGCCGCAGATGTTGCTGGGGGCCGATGAGCCCAGGCTCAGCCTCTTCTCCCACGTCAGAGAGGACTATGGGGGAGAGCGGAGGGGGGGTTAGTCCGGCGGAAAGACCAACTGTGTAATAGAGTTGGTAGAGGTGAAGGTGCTTTTATTGTCACATACACATTGCAAAATTTAACCTCTGCATTTAACCGTCCCTCAAGGTAACAGTGGGCAGCCGCTGTGCAGCGCCCAGGGACCAACTCCAGATTGGAGCCGGTGTCACTGATCACATGACACTGGCTGGAGAGTGAACCTAACATGTTTTTAGATAGTGGGGGAAACCAGAGCACCCGGAAGAAACCCACGCAGAACACGCAAACTCCACACAGAAAGGCCGGGACGACCAGTGTTTGAACCCGGGACCTTCTTGCTGTGATGCCACAGTGCTATCCACCGGGCCACCATGCTGCCTAGTGGATGTTGTGAACTGAAATGGCTGGCTGACCCTATTAGAGTTATTATTATAGATGATCCCTTACTACTATTTATTTAGCTCACCTTAGACAACAAAGAAATACTTTCTTCTAATTCTACTGCACTCTCATCCCCCAGAAGTTAATTCATTTAGGCCAGACAAACCTTTAGATCTAACAGCAATATACATTTAAATTGTTTTCCACCATTTGCATTCATCCATTTGCAAACAAGCCTTTGATTTATCTCTCAGGTCTGTCACTGCTTGACAGATGGCCAAGAGCCAAGTGTGGGACACACTGCAGGGACTCTGAGATGTCTGTCCCCACATCCTTCCTCCCATCTCCTGCATTACCTCACCTCCTCATCCTTATAGTAATATTGGCCAATAGAACTTGAGACGGTGCCAGCTCCCAGTTCTCCCCTGTATTAAACATGCACATTTTTGATATGGGGTGGCTCTTGGAGGTATTTCTCTGGACGAACTGACTGGGTACTCTATTTTCCTCTGCTTCTGAAAAATGCTATGCTTATTGCTACTTGCTTATAGCTTATAGTCACTTTTGTTAACTTTAAACTACAATTCAAACTTATACCTTTTTATACATGATAATATTCACACCATTTTGATTAATTAAATATACAATTGTTCTAATTGATCTGGTACACTTCATTGGAGTTTTGGAAATTTGTCTCCACCAAGGGTCACATACTTAGTTACACACTATAAGATTAACATTCAGTAGTGTTAAAACCACCACCAACAACAACAACATATTGTGGGATGGTGGCTGTAGGTGGAGGTATGGTACGACAGATCAAAGTATTAAAGATCTTAGCCTAGCCTAGCGTCAACTGTCAAACATCCTAGTTAAGCCTAGCGTCAACTGCCACATATCCTTGCCTAGCATCAACTGCCACAGATACTAGCATAGTGTCTTGCCAGATACTAGCATAGTGTCAATTGCCAGATACCAGCATAGCGTCAGTTGCCACAGATCCTAGCCTAGCATCAACTGCCACAGATCCTAGCCTAGCATCAACTGCCACAGATCCTAGCCTAGCGTCATATACCAAAGATCCTAGCATAGCATAGTCTCTCTCTCTGTCCGTCTCGTCCATTGACACGGAGACAGCAGGAGGGTGGGGGGGTAGGCGGGGGGGCGCAAACGCAATAACTAACAGAGCCTCTGAGTAGCAGAATAAATGTGTTTTCAAGAGGCCATTAACACATCATCGATCTGCGGCCGAGTGCTGTGACCGAGCTGTACAACATGGAAGAGGCGAGTATTTATGAGTAGCGCATTAATGGAGGGAAGGGTGCGACAAGTGGCTCTCCAGTGTGGTGTTTGCTCCTGCAGTCTCCAGTGCTTGTCGCTCGCAAACATTGATTTAAATCACATTGATCTGAAGCCATATTGGATGCTTTGTGTCACCCCTTTCACATATGACAGTATAACAGACCCCTCCCCCCTCAAATTTACAGCTTGGTCAAATCAATGGCAACCGCGTGAACAGATCGTATTAATAAAAAATGAAAGTGCACTTTCACCGCCTGTCTGTGTAGAGAACAGTGTGAGCCGGTGGTGTGGAGATAGAAGTACTAATAGTACCAAACTGTGATGAGACATGTCAATGCTAGTGTATTGACAGAATTCACATTTTTATAAAGATCTTTTGGGTGGAAAATAACTCAACATGCCATCTCTGTTTAAAATCATTCAAGGCCCTTGCTGACATACTAAAATATACACATGACTCCACTCCAACCTCTAGCTAAGAGTTAGAGGCAGAGTTCCACTTTTGATTAAAGGTTTA
>JAODUH010066626.1:0-16928 GCA_027564835.1 Typhlichthys subterraneus
AGTACGCTATAAATTGTATTTTAAATGTACATCTGTTCATTTATTGACTACTATTTACAAAAAAAATTAAGCTATATATATATATATATATATATATATATATATATATACTCTCAAATTTCCTTCCTGGAACTATTTTTGCCACAGGTTTAGCCTCTCCATGAACCCACCTGTTCGTCCTCTTCTGCCCCAGACACAGGGGCCATTCCCTGGCCAGACGGCTCTGGCAGGCAGGGCTTGTAGCTGCAACAACGCTGGAGAGCCACCACCTGGAGATATACAATTCTATTTGAAATATGAATATATTCACACACATACAGGCTCGCCAAGTATTATCCGAGGGCAGGGGAGCTGCTCACTAGGCAACAAGACGTTTTAGATCTCGAAAAACGTTGGTTGATGGTTAACATTAGCAGGTCTGCATTGATCAGAACAGTGCACACAGATATAGTTACAGCAGACTATTGTAAGGAACTAAAGAGTAAAATAATGATATACAATGAAAAACAAAACGTGTTATTTTTGTGTACACATGATTTATACATACAAGTCTGTATGCAACATTGGATAGTAAGTGTTCTTGTCAATTATTAACTATTAACTAATAAAATATTTAAAATTTTGATTTATTATAAAAACCTTAAGCCATTAACCCCTTTTCCAATGCAGGAATGTATTCTCAAACCTGAATTCCAGAACTGGTAAGCATATTTATGTTCCTGAACAATTCATTAGTTCCTGCTATGATGGTTTGATGGTTCCGGGGCTATTGAGTGGCTTGAGGTGTGATGGAACACAGATCTATATAGTTCTGGAACCTCTGAGAATCGCCGGTGGGAGAAAAGGGGCTAAGGGTGTGTGTGCGCAGTACATTGGGAGAACAAGAGTGCTCCATCACCTCTCTCTCCAGCCACTGGCAGAGCTGGTAGCGTAGCTTGCCCCCATCCAGTTCAAACCCCGTCGACAGCGTTCTCAGCTCATTGGTCAGGATCTTCAGACAGGCACTGAACTTCAGCTGAGCTGCCAAGATGTCATCGGAAGGCTCTATGAAGTCCTCCCTGTTCTCTCCATCCTCTCCCTCGACCGCCTCTGCCAGCGGCGGAGTAGAAGCCCGCACGTCCTGGAACACACCGCTGCTTTTGACAGCAGCACCGCTGGTGACGTCTGCATCGTCTTCATCGTCGTCGTTATCGTGATCACTGTCCCACTTCAGCTCCAATGTCTCATCAGGGATGGTCAGCGATGGTTGACTCCAATTGAAGCTGAGGACAGATTCTGACCGGCTGATAGACAAGCTGTCACCGCCTGATTCGTAGCCGTTCAAATCCGGCTGGGACCAGTCCGTGTTGTTCACCAGGTCATTCTTGCTCCCGTCGCTCAGCTCCGGGGTGATGCTGGTATCCTCGTGACGGAGCAGTTTGGAATGCTTGTGGACTTTGGGCATCTTGGAGAGGACTTCCAGGGCAAGCATAGGACAACCTGCCTGAAGGTGTGCATATGCTGCGGTAAAAAACAGCCTTCTCTCTACTAAGCTAATACAGTCGGCCCTGCGGCATTCCGCGGTCAGGCCGACTTTAGCTTTGTCCGAGGAGCCAAAATGGCGGCGAAGGAGAAGTGGATGTGTGCGGAGGTAGGTGTAGAAGTTGAAAACCTCAGGGTTGCACGCAGACATTGAGGAGGGACCTGCCACACAGAGATACGAGAGAGGGGTTTTATCAGTTTCTCACACCTGCAGTCATTGCTGCTATGATCACGTTGGCAAGTTGTAATACTGGAACAGCTGCTTACTTGGAGCCATACTGAACCTGTAATAAACCAATAGACAAATTCAAGCTCCAAGCAATGTCAGCCCTCTCATATTAACAAATTACCCCCGACAGACACTTGCATTCCTAGCCCATGTTAGAAATTCAAACCGTTCAATAGCTGACTCAGAGAGAGAGACCAAGCTTCTTCTAACAATATTTTTAGTGGTATACTTTAGTCATGTATTACCAGATAGTCTGGTTAGGCTGACTCTCAGAACCCGACAATGCACAACAGAAGATGACATGCCGTATATCTCAGAAGGGTACTAAGTAGAATATTTGCCTCAAGTGTTTTAGATTCACAAAGCATAACAAATGTGTTCATGGAAGGTACTGTATTAGTAATACAGCTAAGGGATGAGAGAAACCAGCCCCAGATGAAGACTGAGTCAGAATGTCTGATGCTTTTTACATTTATTTTTTTCAAAAAAATAAAAATAAAGAAAACTGAACAGAAGTTAATTTACAGTGTCATGACATGTTTGACTGTCATGAGGTGTTTGACACAGATGTTAACCCAAAACCTAATTTATATTTTAGAGAATGCAGAGTAAACTAATAGAATGTGAGTCTTTGACCATTTCTCCCTGTTTGCTGATAATAATAATAATACATTTTATTTAAGATGTCTTTCAAAACACCCAAGGACATCTAAGCATCAGCAGCCCTTCCCATAGCAGCTAGAATCTCTTGAGTGCTACAGACCAGTGTCAGTTGAGCTCCCAGTGAAACTAGGGCTACGGAGGTTTGCATGTTGTTCCAGGAGTGTGTCTAGAGCTCTGCTGTAGTCCTCCAGAACCCAGTACGCCATGCTGCGCAGGAACGGGTCTTGATGGACAGAAATCTGATCAGGGGATATAGAAAGAAATATGATAAATGCAAATAGAACGTCCACTGGTGAATGACACGATCACTCTCTGGATGGACAGTATGCACATTAGATTCTCTAAACCAGTACAGTATATCTGGAGAAACACCCAGCCTGTGTACCTGTTTGTCCTGCCCGAGGACATATCTTTGAAGGATCCCTTTGTAGGTGGAAGCCGTCTCAAACTCAGACTCGTACAGTCTGGATATCACCAGAGCCAACTGTAAGTCCTGCATCTTCTCTAAACACACCTGACAGAAGAAATGATCAGCCTTTTTAAATCGCAGACTATTCTTTAATTAAAAAGGGGGGCACTATATAGCCAACCGGATTTATCTAGTTTTGGCATGGATCCGGCTGCTTGAGATGTTATTTCAAAAACATGATTGGTACAACTTTATTTCGGCAGGTTTTGTTTTCATGGGGGAAATGTCAAAAATAATGGTGCATTCAGTACTGTGCTACAACTATTGGTACTGTTTTCACAAAAACTGAAAAGCAGTGGGCTGAACATCTGGTTAAATAACAGCGAGTTATATTTAGGCTGAAACGCCCATAGAGTACAAGGATGCTGTTGTTCATTCTGTCTATTAAACCACTCAACATTTTCTAAATAATTACTGAAATTAATCAATGGCATTGTTTTTTTCTGGGTGTAAGATACAATTTAAATGTAATTAATAACTGAAAGTTTAAAAAAAGAATACAGGTTTGTTCTAAATACACTGTAGTGTGACTGAATTAAAACAGAATAAAGTGAAATATACAATATAACGGCAGATTTCTGTTTATGCAGCAGAGAGAAAGGCCAGGAGTATTGGTTGTAACACCAACTCTGAAATTGTGAGTTGCATTTCAATTATCCTAGAGAGTCAAGGACAACCACACAATGTCAAATACTGTCTGGAACCTTCCCAACAGGTCTAACCTGGATAAATAAAACAAGACAACTAAATGTTGGTGATAATGTATCCAAAATCGGATTTTTAGTTATTTATAAACCTTTCTACTATTTCATGTTATTAGAGTGGAATGTTTCTGTACTAAAGGAAATATAGATATTAAACTGCATGGGAAAAAGTATGTCCCAATAAGTAAACTGCAACTATCCATAATTATTCACAACATAGTGTAACTTACGTCTATTAAGGAGCTGTCATGTCCCTTTGGGTGATTTAATAAGTAATTTTTCCCAATTTTGTAATTGTTTTATTTGACAAAGACATCCTTATAATTAACTTTGACTGAAGACGTTCCAAATAAACTTTAGCCATAGCTACGTTTACAATTTTTAGCTAGGTCAACGATCAAATGAAACTTGATATTTTTGTTCGCGTCTGTTCCCCATTTACCTCCACAGCATCTTTGAGGGAACCGGCCAACAGAAAGAAGGCAGCGGCGTGCTGGAAACGCTGCTTCCCCAGCAGAGAAAAGGCATTTTTCAACGCAGCTTTCCTCCACCGGTCTTCGCTGAAGTTGTTTTTGAAAAAGTCTGTCATCTTAGCATTCTTCTGAGACCTGCAATGAGTTGGATAGTAGGTCGAAAACATCAGCTCTGATCTCATTCAATTATCTGTAATCTGACAGCTCTGATCTCAGAATAGGAGTGTGTGACAGTGTGTGTTTTCTCAGGAGCTTTTGGGAGGACAATGAGTGAAGGGAGAAAACAAATAGGTAGGTAGAATAACATTATTGTGTGTCTATATGTGCATCCCGTATGGAATATCTTGTCAGAGTTGTGCCTGCCTGTAGAGTCCCCAGACCACTGCCTTCTTCTTCATAGCGAGGTAGAAAATAGCCGCATCCAGAGGATCGTTGTTCCTTTGAAAAGAAGTCTTAGCAACCTGACAAAACACACAAGTGTTAAGATTTCAGCTCACAACCCACATCCGAAGCAGCTTTACCTACCTACAAGTTGCAGCCTTATGGATCATTTCATAAAACAGCCCACATTCAATTAATTACCACTTTGCATTCTATGACAAAGTCAGCCGAATTCACCTACTTTGATAATGGTTCATTTCTAAGAACGAAGGCAATCAATATGAAGTACAGAGGACGAGCAAGTCTATGGCAAACAAATGCCCATCTTCTTCCTTTTAATGCACTGTTTGGCATCTACAGCACTGTTTAACATAGCACTCAATAAGCCATGGCTTCTTATCGAACATTGCTCTCCGAACTTAATGGGCGGTAAGTTAATGAATAGGAACCCCTAAATACAATCTAGTATGTCTTTTTTTTTTTTTTTTACAGAACAGAGGAGAGAGATAGGAAACGAGCAGGAGAGCGATACCATTAAGGGAAATGACGGCGGGCCTCCCAAGGCACTAAGCCACATCTCCGCCCCATATTGCAGGTCCCCTGTACCACCATCTTCCACGTACCTTCTCTATACACCTGCGGAGCTTGTTGTTGCTACGCAGCCACCAGCCTGTGCCCATGGAGCGGAGCTCCGGCCAGGTGGGCTCTCCCTTCTGCAGGGCAGGCAGCATGTTGAGAAGCTCCTCCTCGGCTTCGGAGTGGAAGGCCCAGGCGTAGTGGCACGTTGACAGGCCTGGTGAATAGGACACGCGATACAATAGCATAGGATATGCATGTTCCTAATGGAAACGCAGTGCTACTCTCTACATGTATTCAACTAGCTCACCAAATCACTGTGATGTGCAACACTGCCCTAAAAAAAGAAAAATCTGAGCTGCAGAGATTTGGATGGTTATGGGGTTTTATATCTATAAGATGAGAAATACAAACACTGTCACTGTAGTTATTAATGCACCGGAGAACACTTTCCCAGTTTTCAATAACCAAGGAATTTACAAAATAGGGATTTATTGTCCCAAGGCAACGTCACTGATCATTGGCACTACTGTTTCTTCATTTAGTGCAGAGGTACACGTTAAACAACCTTGTGTGGGGCGCTGTATTTTATTAAAGGCAGCTTAACTGGGCACACTTTATAGAACACCCTAGTGGTGTGCCGTGGATGTACAGTACCTTGCCGTAGAAGCTGTGCTCGATGTGCAGGGGGCAATGAGGTAGAGAGGAAGGTATGGAGTCTGACCGCCAGCAGGTACTTGAGACCACAGTCATCCAACGTCTCGCCACCTGAAAAGGCAGCGGGGAAAACGCATTACGCGAGCTGCCATTTAAAACACAACACAATACAACCACACACTACACAAATACAAGTATTGGTCAGGTTCTCTTTTTCAATTTAAACATTTATTTTACCAGGCAGGTCAGTTAGGAACAAATTCTTATTGACAATGACGGTCTGGTCCTAATTAAGTCTGTCTCTTGCTGATAATATGACCTGTCCAACTACTGACAAATGTAAGACGCTTTGGATAAAAGCGTCGGCCAAATGCCGTAAATGTAAAATCAATAGTAAGCTACAGTAGGGAGGAAGACTGGGGTTCTAGGGAAGTGATGGCACAATCAAGCTGCAATCAAACCGCTTGTTCTGTTGAATGTTTTGGGTTGCTAGTTGTATGTTGTCTGTGGATTGCGGTGTTCTGTTTCTCGGGGGGTCCCCTTGCTGCTCTCCCTGCTGTGGCTTTTGATGCATGCGCGTGGAAAGGGCTTCCATGTATGCGCGTGGAAAGGGATTTCCATGCATGCGCGTTGAAAGGGCTTCCATGTATGCGCATGGAAACGGCAGGGAGCTCACAGAACAGAGCCATACCTCCAAATGTAGATAATGATTCAGTTAATAAATGTTCTTTGACGAAGTAGTCCTGACTGAAAACATCAACAGGTCACCTCACTGTGCAGTAGTTTCAAAAGAAGACAGCAAGCCTTCGAGGGGAACCCATCAGTAACCTTTACAGCCAAGCATTATAAAACTGTCCCTTTGAAGAAGCCTTCAGACACAACCTTTCCTTCTGGCACCCAGAAGGTGAACAGATCCCTGCGGTACCTTTGGTCTTGGCCCGGCTGTCTCGGAGGTCAGTGCTGGTGGTGGCGATGGTGTCAGCCAGGGCCATCAGTGACATCTGCTCCATGCGGGTCAGGCCCGGCAGGCTGGAGTGGAGAAGGTGGCTGGAGAGAACCTGAGCATGTTCTGGCCCGAAGAATGTAGGACTGTACTGGGACAGGTCAATAACCTAGAGAGAATGACATAGGTTATGACAATCAGTAGGTGAGCATTACAATATTCCATATTATGTCTCATTACAACCCCTAGGTTTGCAGTTCCTGTCAAATGTCAAACTACACGCCTACTTTGTGTGTGTGTGTGTGTATATATAAATGCACACACTCAATTCAATAGGACTTTCCTGTTTATACATCAGCAAAGCGTTCTCTGCTTTGCGTTACCCACCTTGTTCCCAGTTTCCTCTGGTTCACTGCCCAGAGGTTCTAGGTCCGCTACACTCGGCATATGGAACAACTCCTCATAGGCATCAGTCTGGCTGGAACCATGGCCACTGTCTCGACTCACACTAGCCACTTTGTCTGCAATAAAACACATGGCGGAATGAAATTACTTCACAATATTTATTTTCTAATGTGCTATGAAAATCACCTCATGTTGGATGGACAGCAGATTAAACTAGAATACCAAAAAGCATGAAAACGTTTCACTATGGGAACGCTGTGTGGATACTCCCAACAAAGATAATATACTCTCTGTGTTAGGGCTGCCAAAGTAAATGTTATGCCTTTATCCATTTCATTTTCCAGTTCAACTTTTCAATTCACTTTTAACTTATCAGAAATTCTTAAATAAAAAATAAATAAAATGAAAGATATGTCCATTTAAATGATCAAAACATGTTGTCTAATGTGTCTGTTTGAATTTGCTCCATGTATTCCACAAATGTTTTAACTTTGTAATAGTCTGCCATCTTGCCCAGTCTCCCTTGAAAAATATATTTGTCATCTCAAGCGACCTGGTTAAATAAGGTTAAATCTCTGGTCATTGTATAATTATGACATGATATTTAAACTGTAATTATGGATAGTCAACTCTTAAATTTTTAAACTCTTTAATTGGTGTGAAGGATCCAACTGACTTAATAATGGTATTTTGAATAGTCAAAATGTACAGATATCTGGAAGTATAATTTGGACTGGTCAAAATCCAATTAGGATTTGTCAGAACGCATTAGTAAAATTTAATTATGGGTACTCAAGCAAATCTATTAAATGTTAAAAGGGCATGCCATAGGCAACACTCACTCACCACCTGTGCAATTCAGTTCCTGTCTCTAATTTCTGTTTCTGCAACTCTCATTCCATCTCTGTAATAATTACTGCCAAAATCATTGCAGCTTTCAGGGCTATCTGACACAAAAATGGCAAATCGATGCCCTGGCAAAACAAGCCAACCAGCTGTGTTGGGCTTTGAGGTCAGGAAGTTAGAGCTACACTACATTATAACGTCTACAGTTTGGGTTAGAGCATAGCTGGGGATCCAGACCTCAAATTCACTTTGTGAATAAGGCAACATTCCATTTGGAAGATTGGTAAAAGTTGTATCCTCCTACTTGGTGTAAACCTCAGATTCATTTGGAAACTATTGGACAGCATTTATCTGTGTTCCTACAACACTGTTTTCCTCATCTAGCTCTACCATTTCAAAACACGCTTGACTTCAACGTCATCTCACTAACCCACCCTGATTGGACGGCCAGCAGGGTGGCTGTGCAGTGCAATCAGGGTTTCCAGACTATAATATCATCTATATAAACTGATCTGAGATTATAGTCTGGTGTAACCAGGCTGGGAGACGAAGGCAAAGTGTTGTTGTGTTGTGTGCAGCTACTGCTTACCAGGTTTAGGTGAGGTGTCTTCATCTGCAGCCAGAAGGGCATACAAAGGCACAGGAGGGATGGAGCTGATTTCCGTGTAGTCCGGAGAGGTTCCCTCTGCCTTGCTGAACATCTTGCTGTCTCTGGCGGTGCTGCCTCCAGCGCTGATGGTGCGAGAGCGCATGCGCTTCTCTGGGGTGGGGGCATTGTCTTTAAGAGCCACAATCTCTCCCGCGATGCATTTCACCAGATGTGAGAGGATGGCTTTGGCCCGATGAACCTGGAAAGACAATTGAAAGACGCTGTTGGAGAGAGACTGAGCAGTTCCATTGACGTGGCCTTTGTAGTAGAGGGTGACACGGGAGTGGATCTTCAAATCACTCCCATCCAAATCCCTTGAAAAAGTTGGGAAAAAATCCCATACCCATCCAAAACATTGACGTGATGTGTTTTTTGATCGGAGTCTGTCAGAGTAAAAAGAAGGAAAAAAAAAAACCACAGTAGCCTGCAGATCTCATAGTTGATGAAAACATTTTAATATGACAATATTTGTCATAGTTTGTTTGTTTATTAATATAAACGTATTTGTGTATAAAGTTGTGTCATCGTGTTATTAGGGTCCCGCCCACTCCCACGGATATTTTTTATGTCCTGCCCCAATCATGTGATTAATAATTGTTTCCCATCCTGCGGGAATCCCGAAAGAAATGTCAGTCTCCATTTTGTAGAGAATTAATCAAAAATAAATAAAACATTATTTGTGATACAGCACTAAATCTCACTTGTTGCACTAGCTACTACTGTATATTAATTGACATACAAGTACTAAAGGGGGGGATCAACTTTGTTCTCAACTACAGTAGCAACAAAATAAAGAAAATCTATGCAAAACAACAGCAAAAACAGAAGCCATGCTGGAAAACAAAAGTAAAACAAAACTCATTAGGCACTGCATTACCTTTCCCAAATCCATTAGCTCCAGCAACTGTACAGGATGGTACTGAGGCAGGGTGGGGAACAGTTGGTGAGCAGCCTCGAACAACCCAGAGTCTTCCATCTCGGCCGGCAAGTCATAAACGGTTCGTTTCCCGCTCAGCTTCTGGGCTAGACTCGTCATTGACCGTGTAAGGGATTTTTTGGGAGGGGCCAGGGTTGACGTGGCAACCGGAGGCGCGGGAAATCCCTCCTCCGGACACTGCCTGACAGCAGAGTTGATGGAGGAGGCGCTGCTGCTCAGGTCTGTGTCTTGGTTGGGCCTGGAGGTTGTCGGTGGTTGCCACTGGGAGTAGACATGCATTTCACAATCCATACCTACGACCAGAATGCCATCTCGCACCCAGGAGAGAGAGACCGGGATGGGCAAGGATCCTTCCACAGAGGACACCAGGTCAACGGATCTAAGCAGGACCAGGCGAGACAGGCTGCATTCCCTGCTGGGGTCAGATGCTGAGCCCAGCTCTGGAGGCTTGCCAGAGAGAGGGCCGTACATGTACAGCTTTGTGCCCACGCCGACGGTTAGAACATGCGAGCCGTCCTCTTGGGAGACCCAGTCCAAATGAACCAGGTGCTTGCCGGGAGAGCCGAGGCAGTTCTCATTGGCCACAGAGAAGTCCGTGTTGGTGCCGGGTATATCATGGGCCCTGGATGTGCTGCTGCTGTCACAGTTAGCTGCCAGGTGTTCTGCACTGTCTAAGACTACGGTCTGTTCTAAAACCCACTGAGAGCCTCCTGTAGACTCGCACTGGAAGATGCCGACGTGGACCAGCGCTTCTTTAGCGCTCGTGGAGTTTGGGCTCAGATTGAGGCTCGGGATGCAATGCGTGCCGTGGTTGGATGTGGGAAAGGTGTTTGGGTTCAGGGCGACGGGAGTAGATGCAGTCTTAGGGGGGTTAAGGCTGATCTGGGGAGTGGAGTCTGCTGGTAGGTCGGACATCTGTCTGTAGGCCACGGCGATACGGCTGGTGTGACAGCAGCTGACTTCCACCGGACGCCCCGGCACGTTTATTGCACTGCTATTGGCTAATCCCTCCTCCACCAGAAGAGGCCACTCCTCCCAGTGGAAGAGCATATTCTCTATGGAGACGGTCTCCTCTGTTGCACGGGGCTCTAGCCCGGTAACGCTGCACTTCCAGAAGCGCACCTTGCCGTCAGAACAGGACGTGGCGAAGAGATAAGGTGCACGACCAGCTGGAGGTAATGACGATGCACTGAGGTGACCTGGGAAAAAACACAACCATTAAGCATTAGGAGCTGGGACAAGATAGAACCATTAACCATTAGGTACTGGAAAAACATAGAACCATTACGTATTAGGCACTGGGACAAGATAGAACCATTAAGCATTAGGTACTGGGGAAAAACACAACCATTAAGCATTAGGTATTGCAGGCTTCAAACACTATACATGGGCAAGAGTACTGTAAAAAAAGATAAATTACCTTCTTTGTTTCAGATTATCATTTAAGGTAAAAACATGACACAGGACAACATAATGTGAAGGAATTGCAAAAACATAAATGTTATCATGATCAAACAATGATTTAGATGTACCGGTCAAAACAACATAAATGAAATACTTATTTTATCTCTTACTGTAAGTATTCCTCAGTAGAGAAAACATCAATAATATCTTGATTTAAGAATGTTGACTCAAATCAATTCCACTCACTGAAGAACAACAATTATTCTGCATTCTTTGCAAATAGAGCCCTGAGGGCAATACGAATAAGTGACTCAATCCACCCTGGGATGAATGAATGTCTCAGCAGTTAATTAAGATGATGTGATTTCTGCATCTATGGCCACACTTGACTTGAATGAGTTCCCTTCGGAGGCACACAGACTTACATCGTTCTGTTTAGTCTTAAAGGAAAACAGAAAGGACTGGCTCAGGCGTTTCAGCTGCAAGTCAAGTGATAATGGGAGACATAGTGCTTGCTGTGCTGGTGTGTCTCACCTGCTGATGGTGTAACACTGATGACCTCCACTCCTGTGGGCAAAGGCATCTCCTGGCTGTACAGCCTGCTTGTTGTGAGGTTAAGTCGACAGGGGCGCTGCAGGCTGGCGGTGCAGGCACTCTTCTGAGGAGGTGAGGAGCTGAACGTCTTACAGTTAAAGGAGGAAGAGGTCACGGGAAAGGTTGAGGATGCAGGCTTCTCTGAAGGGACTGTGGGCTCTTCTGCGCTCACGCACACACGCACGCAGGAAACATTTTCAGAAACCAGCTTTCAATCTGCACGTTTTGAACCATCATGTCAAAATGAACTCAGAAAGAAATTAAATATATTAATGAATTGCTCCAAGAAAATAAGAAAGGTGAATGCTTATCAGAAAACAAACAATTAAAATGAGTGCAAAACTTTATCAAACTACAAACTAAAGATAGCTTTTTGACAGCCATCCACTTCATACGCACATCACCGAACACCGCGGTAATATTAGATGTGGCAAGGAAACACCGCACAAATTCACATGTAACAATCTTCGGCTGTCACGGTTCAACAAAGACAGTGCCCTGCCCGCTGCCTCCGAATCTAAGCCTCTTACAAACAAACCGAGGACCGCAAGGAAACGTAGAACAATCTGTACAAGCGCTACTTTATTCCCCTTGCTGCCGGCTGGGGAATATAAACAACAGTAGAAAGAGGTGCTGGAGAAAAGGCTATTTGTTCTCCGCTCTCTGTAACATGTAAAGTGTTACGGGTAAAGCGTCCCAGGGTAGAAAAGGGCCTGAGGCCCCCTGCTGTTACTGTGAGCGGTACTCACCCATGGCGATGGGTCGGGCAGCCAGGTTGAGGTGCCACATGTGGAGGAGGGAGCGGCCGGTCTGGATGAACTCCACCACCACCAGGAAGAACCGTGCAGAGAAGCCCGCTGCTGCTGTTGACACATGGGCAGGGCACGTGCGTTCACACGCTCGTCACTCAGTGAGAAGCAACGATCGAATGCAGTTATATTAATTCAAGTATGACACGTCTCCACCTGAGGGTAATTACATACTATTGACTTTCTCCTGGGAATGGGGAAGACTTACTTGACTGCAGATGAACACAGTAAAGCCCCAGGCACACTGCAAGCGGCTAGCAGCGGCGTAAGACAATTGAAAGTCAATGTGATTCGTGATTGGTTGGCGGTGTTAGGTGGGCGGGTACAGAGCAAGACTACTCTCAACTACAGGAGACACGATCAATCTCTGACTGACAGATTGACTGAAACATTTAGAGTGGGAAACATACGAGAGGGATACCTAGGCAACCACCTAGCCTGCAGTGTGTCCGGGCCTTAAGGCCAGTGACTGGGCAGTGTACTGATGTGAGGCTGTGGCGCATGTATGTATGTATGCATGTACGCATTTGTACCAGCAGGGGGAGTGGAGGGTGTCTCCTCTGTGCTCTGGGATCTCTCACTGCCCAGGATCAGGTCCTCATCAAAGACATGCAGGAGCTGGGTCTCCTTCCCGTGCTGTGTGTCACAATGGGCCGACCCAATGGCCATGCAGAGGTCAGACAGTGCTGCCACACCCACGTACAGCAGCAGCAGTGTTAGTATACTTACAAAGTCAGTGATAGCATCCAGCTCGATGATACATCCAGGTTTTGCAGTGGACTGCTGGCTAATGATGTTGAATAGTTCCCCTACATATTTCTGTAACTAAAAATACAACAACGCATTATATTCAATACAGAATTCCACATTCTGCTATTATGCACACACACATTTTCCCCAATATCGTCCATATATTATTTTTATTATAATTAAAAAGGCATAAACTATATCTCTTGCACCACTGCTGTAAGGGTCCTAATGGAAACACAGAGACAGTAATTTCGTTCCATTTACAATGTGAGGAGGCACAGCCAGTTGTGTACTTACCGATATGTCCGGACTGGACAGCTCACTGAGGAGTTTCTTAGCTTCTATTACAGCCTGGTAGAGCCTCAGTGACTGGCCGTCACTGGCTACAAAGCAAGCACTGGGCGAGTTACAGGACACACCTTGAGAGAGACAAAACACATTTCATGTGACTCTGTGAGAACGGCGAGAACCGAAGGAGCAAATACAGTGCACAGAACAGTGCATGTGACAAACGGGAATAATAAAGAAGTTAAATTTCCAGTTCTTTACTGCCACAATAAAAAGCATTTACAATGCCCTAGTTTATTTATTAAAAGGGATTTTGTTTGGAGGATTTCATAAAACTTACAAATAAAACAGTTCAAATAGTTATACAGTTTTATAAGAGAGAGTTCTCCACAAGAACACAGTTTCTTCCCACTGTCCCCTGGCAATACCACTGAACCCAAACTATCTTCAACACTGCTAGAAGGGATGCCATATAGCTATCAGTCACAAAATTAATGTCAAGAATTTATGTTTTATTCACAGGGAAACAAACATTACTATTCCCCATGAAGCAGGAGAGAATCAGAACCGGGGCATCTGCTAATCCCCAAGCTCCAGCACATGTTTCTCACCTAAGCAGTTGCTGGGGATGAACGTGGGCAGCCAGGCGACGTTGGAGAAGGCTGACGAATGCAGGGAGTTGATCCTGGCCAGCTCCGACACCCCCCCGGAGAAGGAGAGCGGCCCCACGGGGTCCACCCTCCACAGGATCAGCTCGCTGTAGATGGCGCTGGGGTCCTGGGAGACGACGCCCAGGGACGCCCGGCTCAGCCGCGGCCCGGAGCGGGTGGAGGCGCGCGGAGACTCAGGCGGGGCCAGGATGCTGTCCACGTCGGGCGTGCGCAGGGCGTTGTGGTGCGACGTGGTGAGCAGCAGGGGCAGCAGAGAGTGGCACGCCAGGTCGTTGAGGTGGAAGCGGTGGCCGCAGTAGCGGGACTTGTGCGACACGCTCAGCACCGCGGAGAAGGCCGAGTCCTCGGCGAAGCTCACCGCCCACTGGTTGAGGGAGCCGTCGGCGTGCGCGGACACCATGAGCACGTTGGGGGTGAAGATGCTCAGCCGCAGGCCGCTGCTGGGCGGGGCTTTGCCCTGGCCCCTGTAGCTGATGAGGGCCGAGGTGGACGGGGGACCTCCGGGGGGCCGCTGGCGGTCCTGCTGCACGGCGAGCGCCACGTTCCTGTTGCAGGCGTACATCACCACGCTGCGGCTCAGGGAGTTGGCGTCACTGGTCGGGAACGCCACCGGGATACGGGACACGAAGGACACCTGGCAGGGGGAGGAGACAAACAAGAGCACCGGTCGCTCATGTCAGGCCTTAGTGACGACATGGCCGCGCAGAGCCAGCCTTTACTAAAGGTGCGTGCACACGGCCCAGACAAATGGCGACCAACAAGTGTTGGATCAGTGTGTGTCGGTGTTAGTCAGTTGGAGTTTTTACAGTTTGACATGTCCATTCGGGTCGGGCGGAGTTGTGGATGTTGTTTTCCAACAAACCGCAACATGCCGAGTGTGCTCCCTTGACAACTAGCCATGAAAAATGCACACGATGTATATTAAAAGGTGAGCCTAGGCAATGTAACTGTCCATTAATCTACTCACTTCACTTCGCAATCGTAATTTTACATTTCAAATCGCTGTTTTCTGAACAGCTGTGAATAAACCTGAGGTGTGCAAAGTGAAACCCTTTTTTCATGTCACATTATTCAAGGTCTGAGTTGTCCTGTCAGTTATAGTCTGGGCAATGTGGACATGCAGTTGGTTGTCTGAACATGCAAAAGACTGCAACCAATTATTGCCAACTTTAGGATGTTGGGGTCAGCTGGCAGTCTGGGCAGTGTGCAGGCACCTTGGCTTTACGTAACGTCTGAGACACAGCGCTGGCTAACTGTGTCAAGACCCTCCCACTTGACAGAAGAGGTATTTTCATTGACATGCACAACGACCAATTACCTAACCCCATGACCAAATCCAAGGTTAAACTTATAGTGAGGAATTTGTTGGGAAACTTAACTACACGAGTCTGGCTGTTTGCAATTCTTAACTAGGCTATAGTTAAATAACCATAGAATAAATAGCCATAGAACTAATAAATAGCCACAGAACACTGCGATTCTATCAGCCGCTCTGCCCGACTGAATGCTACATTATAAAAAGAGTACCTCATCATTAGACCGCAGATTAAAAATGTTTTTCAAAGAATTGCTTAAATCACACTTAATTAGAATATAATTATGACTGAATGGGAAGCCATTTACAATAGTAGCTGGACAAACGCAGCTGTCAAAATCATTCACAGCTTGACTGTGATGAATGTTAATTAATGCACACTGCCAACAGCAAACAATGTATCTATCGTACAACACACAAAACACCAGTTCTAAAAGTATACCCCATACAATAACACATCTATCTGAATCCCATGGCTTGGCATCTGTGTTGCTCTCCACCCATTTTACCATCAATAAACCTGATTCACTCCAGTCCATCGCATGGGTTCTCCTTCGGTCAGACAACATAACACCAACCTGTGCCTGCCTGAACATGCCCGGCTGGTATTCGTCCAGCCAGTCAACGTGCCAGACCAGCAGGGAGCCGTCCATGGGGTGGATGCTGAACAGCATGTCAGCCGCTCTGTTCCACTCCTCCAGCAACGCCTCCACCTTGTGCTCCACCGCCGCCGTGGGGAGGTCCACCGGCACCACCTCAGGTCCCCGGGGGTCAGTGCATGGTGGCCCGGACTTGGGTTCTTCTTCCAATATATCGTCTTCATCATCATCATCATCATCATCATCGCCGCCGCCGCCGTCTGGCTCTGAGGAACAAGAAGATTGTAGAATTAAACAGAAAGAGTAGAAAGTTCTGCTGGCTAAAATAAGTTAGAAGTAAGCCAAATAGTATCTTAAAGAAGTGATATCAAAAATTATACCACTGTCCTTAAAAGGTATAGGAAGGTATTCTCTAGTTAAATTCAAACTCAAATCAAGACAAAAACCTCCCCCATCAATGCCACAAAATGTGTATTACCTTACAACTGCTTACTATAAATAAAGGATACATCTGAATAAGCACACATACGCTTTCAGATTGCTCAGCTCTTAAAGAAAATAATTGCTGCTTCAGTATTGGTACATGCTTTATCACAGCAAAGAAAAAGAAACATCTGTTTATCTGGGCTTTATTCATTCATTCAGCGGATTTCCACACCTTCTTGGGTAGGTACAATCTGTTGCTCCAGGCTGCCCCGGAGCTGCTGCAGAAAGACCTCCATGGCCAGAGTGAGGTGGAGCTCTTTGTTGTTGAGCCAGTGGACAGTAAACGGACCACCCGGCTCCTCATCATCCGCTGAACACAGTGATGAGATTGAGGGAAGTAGGGGGATATCTGGGATGAAGGGAAACAACAACAACTTTCAACTGCAAGATATGTTATATGTTGAAAAGATGGGCAGTGAATAGATTATTTTCTTTTTATTCTTACATTCTATAAATCTTTAAAGAAAATGTTACTGAATATCGCTAAATCTGAGGCCATGGTTCTCAGCCGGAAACCGATGGAGTGCCTACTCCAGGTAGGGAATGAGTCCTTACCCCA
>JAODUH010066668.1:0-16924 GCA_027564835.1 Typhlichthys subterraneus
GAATGGCTCGTTATCAGTCTCTGCAGAAGCCCATTGATTTGAGTCAGGTGTGTTGGAGCAGGGAGACATCTAAAACACGCAGGATAGGGGCCCTCCAGGACCAGGGTTGGGCACCCCTGGCCTAATGCATAACAAATATTTTTTTTCAGAAACATGTTTTACATATGTAGGGCATTTCATCATAAACATTATGGATATAAAAAAAGCTAAAGTGATTTAACTAATGTGAAGTATAATTTTAAATGTTCACTTATGTTTTGTCATGGAGATGCCGTTTGTTTATTTTTTCTTCATTATTATGTGCAGGATACACTGTTCCGGCTTTTAGAAAACACACCCACTTGTTATTCTTCAGAGATCCAGCGGCTCCACAACAAATACCAAAAGCACTTTAGCAAATGGATGCTCCAGCTTCAGTAAGTGTCCGGTTTCACTCGCCTCTCATTGTGTTAATGTTGTGCAAGATTGCAACTTGTGTGTGTGTGTGCGTGCGTGTGTTTAGATTGGGTTTCAGTGTGCTGGTGTACGGCCTGGGCAGTAAGAAAGCTCTACTGGAAGACTTTCGTCTAACCCAGCTGTCTCAGGAAATCCACCTGGTGGTCAATGGGTTCTTTCCATCCATTACACTCAAGTCTGTACGTATACACCCTCCTCTGTTCACAGTTTGTGCTGCTTTGCTCTGGCCAGTGTCTGTTAAAATCCACTGCTAAAGAGTACTTTGATCCAAGTGCCATTAGCCTTCTCAACGTAGCTGGGTCAACCACTAGGTCAACTGATGTTTACCTAAGTGCATTTGATGGGTGCACGTTTATTGTGAAATGTTAAAAGGTAAATTATGTATACCAGTATATGATAAAATATTATATTGGGTGAATTTTGCAAAAAGTGTAATGGCTTACAATACCTTTTTTAAGTGATCTAATTTAAGGTGTTTTATTTGAACAACTGACTAACAATCAAGGTATATCAGTTAATTCAAAAATATATATTCAGTCTTTTAAACTTAAAATAACTTGTTTTGGTGCGTTTGGACTGCAGATTCTGAATGCGATCACGTCGGAGGCTCTAGAACACCAGGGTACCTTTCGTAACCCTTCGGACCAGATCCAATACATTGCTCAGACTCTCAAAGACAGTGAGTACCTCTTTGTATCTTCATGCTGTGTATCTGCACACATTTGGATCCGTCTTGATTTTGCTCACATCGCGTGCTTGTGCGCGTGTGTGTGTGCGTGCGTGCGTGCACAGGCCCAGATATCCACGTGTACCTGCTAATCCACAATATCGATGGGCCGATGCTCCGAGGAGAGAAGACCCAGAGTGCATTGGGGCAGCTTGCGTCCATTCCTAACCTTCACCTGATGGCCTCAATTGACCACATCAACGCCCCATTGGGTGAGGGCATTACATCACCATGACAACAATGCACTTCACACTGTAGTGTACCCCAAGAGATCCTTCAAACGTGTATTCATTCCCCACTGCCATGTACATTTTTAAACGAGGCCAAATGTCCCACTTTTTGATTTGCACACCTGCTTTTACTTCTGGATTGGCTGTGTTAATAATGTACTTTTTACCTGCACCTTTTGTGTGCGTGTGTGTGAGCACTATTCTGAGACAATATTCTATCTCTGTGTGATAAGACAATACAGTTTTTTGACTGTTGAATCAATGGGAGAGGGTGCTGAGGACTGCAAGTCTCATTAGATTTTTGGAGGGGGGGCGGGGGAGGGGGGGTGCTTTTCACCCTTTTAGCAGACCAGAACGACCCAGCCTTCCATGCAAGTCAATGAGGAGACACACATATTTCACATTATTACCTCTCTGGGGCCGTTAATGGGTCTATTGAGTATATTACATTAATTCCCAAGTACCTGCGATCAATCTGAGGCCACAACGGTATTTTTGCTGCAAACTGCTTTGTGGTAAACTGCCTTAGTTTCAGGCCAATGCGTGGTAGATGTAGCTGTCTGGGCGCTCAGCCTCCACAAGCTAAATGCCTTTTAGTGACATGCCCACTTTAAAGAGAGCGGAAGCGTCCCAGTTTTGCTTCCGTTGAAATGCATCGCAGCGCCACATCTTTACCATCATCCCAACTTCTCTGGCGTCTCTATGTGTGTGTGTGTCGGCTGTGCCCCGTCCAGTGTGGGACCAGTGTAAGCAGAGCCAGTTCAACTGGCTGTGGTGGGAGTGCGTCACCTTCCGACGCTATGCGGAGGAGACGTCCTATGAGAACTCCCTGCTGGTGCAGCAGACGGGCGCGCTGGCCCTGTCTTCACTCACGCACGTCCTACGCAGCCTGACCTCCAACGCCAGGTACGCACGCACCTTCACTTAAACCATTCTTACGCCCCTTATGTTGCTAATGGTAATCTGACATTGGCAACAAAAACGATGGGGGAAATACCTGTTTTAATTTTTCTTTTATTTATGTTTTAATCTTATTATTTTAACAATTTTTATTAATGTTGTTTCTCTGTATTTCTGTATTTGTTTATGAGAAGCATGATTGTGCATGTATTCCCTCTCTGTAAAGCACTGTGAGCTGCAGTTCTGTATAAAAAATGCAATAATAATATTTAAAAAAGTATTATGTGACTATAATTATTTTTTCTTCACCTGTATGTCGGAGTGCGTGAGACAACAGGTGGATAGTTATCTGCACATACAAGGTCTTGGCGGACAATTGTATGGATAGCGGCTTTAATTAATCAGTAATTTAACTCTTTCATGTGACCCTTCTGTTTTGCAGAGGGATTTTCAAGCTGCTCGTGGAGTTTCAGCTGGAGAACAAGGACAACTCTTCATACACAGGTGGATGCATTCAAGCCTCTTGTGATGTTTTTCCTGTGCTGCGCGTGTCGTGCTGGTCGATTATCGCCGCCATGCCCTGTACTGAAACACATCCGCCTGGGTATGCGTCTTGCAGGATTGTCATTCCAAGACTTCTACCAGCGATGTCGAGAGGCGTTCTTGGTGAACTCTGACCTCACGCTGAGGACCCAGTTGACCGAGTTTAGAGACCACAAACTGATACGGACACGCAAGGTTGGTCATTTGAATACGTGTTTGTTTTTGGTGGGGAAGGGGGGGTAGATACCGTACAAACCTTTTACTTCCGGTACTTCCTCAGGGTGCCGATGGAGTAGAGAACTTGTTGGTTCCTGTTGAAACGAGCACGCTGATGGATTTCTTGGAGAAAGAAGAGTTGGAATGAGAATGGAAGTATTCATGTGCTGCAGGTGTTCCATTCACCGTAGCCCAACACAAGCTGCAGGCATTCCGTTTCCCGTAGCCCAACACAAGCTGCAGGTGTTCTGTTCACCGTAGCCCAACACAAGCTGCAGGCATTCTGTTTCCCGTAGCCCAACACAAGCTGCAGGTGTTCTGTTCACCGTAGCCCAACACAAGCTGCAGGTGTTCTGTTTTCCCGTGCCCTCAGGTGTAATCTAGTAGCCTGGTTGTTGAATGTAAAATCTGGTCAAAAACTACAACAAAATCAGGACCGGTTCAAAGCAGGTTATTTGTCACAGCTTCTGTGATAATCACATTTGAAAATGGGCTTTTCATGTTTGTATACATTTTGTCTGTGTAGAATCTGAACTGACATTTTTACATCAAACTAACATCAGTAATGGACCTACAAATCTAGTATTTGTTGGGCTGTGTAGTTCTAGTTTGCATCACAACCTGTCAATAATGCACTTGACATTAATATCTCTGAAACTTAAGTGCTCACAATGTCTCTTTATAGTTCTGTTTTAATGTAATATGAAATATTGCATAAGAAAACTAAAAATGTACATCATGCAATTAAGTAAAGTTTTTAATTTGTCTTTATTTACATAAATAGTGAACATGTTATTTACATTTGGCCAAAAATAATTATTTTGCACAGTAAAGGCAAGTAGACATGATGTTATTAAAATAATGGGTTCATCCTCAAAATGCCACTAGAAGAACTTTCATGCAGAGATGTGCAGGTGTAATGCATGTCAAATGTTTCCCAACGTTGAACCAATTAAGTAGTTTGACCTGTAGTTGTATCATTAGTTTTACTTTATGGACTGCATAACTACTCATTGCTGATGTAAAAGCTCAGATGAGGTCCAAAGTTTCATAATAGGAATTATGAGTTGAAAGGCAATTCATGTGAATTTTACAACTTCAGAAGTTGTATAGACACAAGTCTCATAAACAATGGCAAGGTAGGTGTGACTATATATGGCATGATGTTAAGAGGAATAAATATACTGTATAGTTGTGTGTCTAGTGTAATGCGTTAGTGTTGGATGTCAGCAGTCTCCCGTGCTTCTGTGAAGAGTGTGTATGTGTGCAGTCGGTTCCTGGTGGCGGTCTGTATTATGTGCAGCTCATCTTCATCCAAATCCTTCAGCAGCAGCAGAACTGCCTCAAGAGTGTGTGACTACAAATATTTAACAAAAACACAAATACAAGACAGGAGCATTACGGTATAATGGTGGAGTTTATACATCAACATGAAAATGTGATTTATACATTTTGAGTCAAACTTACCTTTTGAGAGGAAGATGTGTTTCTGACAGCACAGCATGTTCCTCTGGTTGATGAAAGTGAGAGGGACTTGTCTGGAAGATTCTTCCTCCCTTGATGTCCGCTGCTGTCAGTGCACAAATAGAGAGGATTGTTTGGTTCAAGTTATGGACAACTACAGTAGATAGAATTGTTTTGTGTTCTTTTGACATGCCGCGTTTCATATAGAAGTCCTAGAATGTGTCACAGGTGTGTGTGTGTGTGTGTCTATGCGCTGGGACTTAACCTGGACTCTTCCATGTCGTAGTTGAGGGGGTCGTTCTCTGTCTCACCATCGCTCAACCCATTTGCAGGAATCATGTTCTGGGCCGGTGAAGGAGCTGTGGTTATGTAATCCCCGTCCACACGAGCAAGAGCAAGAGTAAGCTCCTCAGCTGTCACTACTGCACCAGGACAAGAACAAATGGCCACGGCATCAAATGTGATCCTTTCAGTTTAGTTTCACCGGAAGAATCAGTCTGGAAACCCTCGGAGTCATTGCAAATGTGTCCGAGAAGCAACTGAACTTACCAATCAGCATCGTATTGATGACCTAAACCATCACCACAGGTCTGCCGGCGGTGAGAACAACCAGATGGTTCATGACCTGCCTGCACTTTACAGTTTCTATGCACCGCTGTCCAGAATAACAGTCCATCTGGCATGTCAGTTTAACAATAATGGGTCGGCAGGTAATCAAGAAGTCACTGGTTTGAACACTGCTAATTCCTGGCTCTATGTCCCTGAGCAATACACCTAACCGTAACTGCTCCCAGTGATGGGATAGCAGCGCCTTGCATGACTGACACCACCATCGGTGTATGAGTGTGTGTGTGTGAATGGGTGGATGTGAGGCACATCGTGTACAGCGGTTTGAGTGGCCTGAAGGTTAGAAGAGCGCTATATTAAATACAGTCCATTTACCATCATAATGCTATTTTCACAACACTGGCACAGCTTACCCTGGTTGTCCAGTTTTTGTAGGCGTGGCAAGCAGCGGAGTACAGTGAGCCGGTATTGGCTGGAGTCGGTCCCGCAACACGGGTTCTCAGCCAACCACAGCACCTTCAGGCGAGTCAGGGGACGAAGGTGAGTGAGCTCGGAAAGGGAGGAAATCATGTTTCTCCTCAAGTAGAGCTCACACAATGACAGACAGGCAGCAAGAGGAGCGAGGGATGCAATGTTGTTGACACTACACAGGGAGACCAATGTGAGATATTAATGAATCAATCATCGCAGTCATTCAATGTGATGAACATCTGCATGCTTGTGCGCAAATATAGACAGTTATAATAACAGAGAAACTTGGGTTTAAGGGTACCTTAACGTCAGCACCTCTATATTGGGTATCTGAGAGAAGATTGAAATCTGGAAGGAAAAGAGAGAAAAGTTGATTTAATTATCAACAAGGAGAAAGTCTATTAGTGTATAAGTACTAGTATATGATTGAATTGTGGATTTATAATGTGGCAAAATGCCTATAAATTGAGATTGGTCTTGGCCAGTGCTCACATCAGCTAGGCTGCATCCCCTGCAAACGGTGATGACAAAAATGTGCAAAGAATGTTATTGCCTTCGTCAACTGCGTTAAATCCAAACATGAACAAATCAAACCATTGAATACGTGTTTTACATACCAGCAATTAAGTTTCTTGACGCTGTCTAAGTCAGAGGCCTTAGCCTTAGCAAGCACCAGTTTTCGTGTTAGCTTCATCTCATATTACGAGGTAAACCAATGTTTGTTCGACTTTAACTTTTCACAACACCATACAAAATCACGTTTAAAAATCTTATCTTGGTGTTAACAAAAAGAAAACACAAGAAAGCTGCACCAGTTCTGCAATTGCGAATGAACGCTGTTTGTGCCCATCTGCGCAGACGCGGGTACTGTGGAGTGTCGAACGAAGCGTCCGTGGTTACGGCATGGCTACGGTACCTACCGGCACCATTTGGGTTGACAATATATTGTTTTTAACCAGAATAAACACTACTTCATTAAAACTATAATTAAAACTATCATTTACGCACGACCGATGCTCTTGATAATGTCAGTTTATTAATCTGTAAAAACAGATTATGTTTATCTTCGCGTTTCCTAAAATGTACGCACTTCATTTCCCGCAATGCTGTGTAAGAAACAGTGTATATTGCGCATGCGCACTAAGCAATCCCTCTTTTCTTCTACGTCTCCACTGACAGAATGGTGAGCCTAGGATGTCTGTTCACAATCTAAGTGAATCTAGCATATTCTGTTGCATAAATGAAATAATAGCCCATTCGCAAGCCTAGAGTTACCCTTGCTTGTTAAATAGAAGTCTCATTTGTGCTCTTTGGGTGATTGAGCAAACTAGATTGACGATGTTTTCAAGTCATGTAGCGACTGTAATGGCTGCCCACAGTACCGTACTTCCCCAGGCGCAGCGGTCTTGTTAGAACGAGAAAGACAAACGCCCAAAATGATCGTTTAACAATTTAATGAATCGTGACGGAGTTTAACTTTATATTAATAGTTTGTGGTACAGTAACGTACTATATGCATGTGCAGAATACGTTCTTCTGGTTATATATTGCCCGGCATGAAACTTGACTAAGCTAACGCAAATAGTTCCCGACCTTACTGTACCTAGACAGTACCAGTAGTGGTAACATTTAGTGGTAAATATATGACTGTTTAAAAACTGGCATATGACATGTTTATGTCATCAGTTTGGTGTGTTTAGCATTTTGTGACCGACATAGACTTGGGATAATCCAATGAGCCCATTTTACCAGGGTCCTTGATTCTTACCAGGGTCCTTGCTGACTGGAAATAACGAAATGTTAAATGGGTTTTCATTTAATCCTCAGGCCAAGCGCACGAAGAAGGTGGGGATCGTTGGAAAATACGGCACGCGTTATGGCGCGTCGCTCAGAAAAATGGTGAAGAAGATTGAAATCAGCCAGCACGCTAAATATACCTGCTCCTTCTGTGGCAAGGTAAGGGCCTGCTGTGGCCCATCTTTGAATCACACTCTCTAGTTAGTAGTGGAGCTACATGGATGTCAGTAATGCATCATGGGTTATTGGCATCCCTGCAACAGTACATTTATTCAAGGCACACTATGACCTTGTCTTGTAGTACCTGAAACACCCAAGTTTTAGTTATCCATCCTTTTCTGTTAACAGACTAAGATGAAGAGGAAGGCCGTAGGAATCTGGCACTGCGGCTCTTGCATGAAGACTGTGGCTGGAGGTGCCTGGACATACAAGTAAGCTTTATTTCTACCTTGCCTACTTACTGCTCCAGCAATCCTTTGAACTGTTTTGTGTTTCCACGAATCACGTTAACCAATGATAACTTCGATGGCGCGAGTCTCTCTTCTACATGGCTCTGCTGTGGACTTACTTGGAAATGAACTGCAGTCTTGAATTCTATGACAGGATGTCTTTAAGTTCCTAGAGTACTATGCCCCTCTATCGGTATCGTCAGTCATTCTAAAATATGAAGTGTTTTTTATACAGCCCTGGCTCTGTAAGTGGGAACACAAAGTGGTGCAGATCACATAACAGTTTCAGCCTTGGCTTTGTGTGTGGGATGGGGATGGGGGCGTAGCTTCTGAGAGAGCACCCTATAACATTGAAAGGAGGGGCTTATTTATTTATTTATTTTATTTTTTTGTTCAAATATCAACACAATCTCCAGCATCACACATACCTTTTGTGCATGACGTGTTCAGAAAATTGGTTCATCTGATTGGTTGAAGTCTGCTAGCACTTGTGTTTTTGAATACTACTGTGAAAACATTTAGTTTTGACTAACCAAAACGATGTCAGTCGAAAGCCAGTAGCTGCTTTTACGTGAAACCTAATATTCTGATTGGAATCGGTTTAAAAGCCTAACCTGGATTAAAGTTATCCATATAAATACCTCAATCAGAAGGTGATGGCCCAACCCAATTTTATTTTCATTCAGAATTAAAGTAGTAGTAAAAACTTCTCAATAACCTGATTGAAAATAAATCTTATCTTCCACGTAAACCGTTCAACCTGATTTCTCTCTGGGCGCGCTTTTTAAGGATCAGTCCGTTAATGTCAGGTCTTCAATGTTTTTTGGGCCAAGGACCCCTTGGCTGATATAAACACAACACAGGGACCCCCTCCCGTCACATGTGTAACATATATTTATTTGCCAAGTGTGTGGCGGAGAGCTTCCGAAATGGCGTCGTTCTGCGGCATAAACACAATTTGGCAAAGTCATCTCAGTCTGTAATGAGACGACAACATATCGGCTACCAGTTTAGTGCACCGGTGTTCTGACTGTAGGTATGCAATAACGTTTGGCATATGTTTGATAAAAAATGTCAGCTGGAAACTGACCAATTCATTAAAAGCCTATTAAATAGCGCAAGATCAAAAGCCTATGATGTGCCAAGTTACATACCTTGACTTAGCCTAGTTGTAGACAGAAAAAAGTAATGGCACAAGTTGTTGGGCTGTTTTTGGGATTAACAACATAAAATGTTAGGGTACAACTAATGCGTTTCCTTTCCCACAAGGAATCGACATCCCAAAATAATTACTCGAAATGTGTGCACTGCCAATACATCCATGGTGCGCTGCATCATGCATGCTGCACAAACAGAGCTGATTGTTACAAAACTGTAGTAAAGTGCAGTAAAGCGTAACATCAGTGTTGTAAAAAAAAAAACCTGGCTATGGGGCTAATGTGCACTTCAATGAAACCTCATATTTGATGGGCTAGCCTGATGAAAAAAATCGAATGTAAACATTACGGTAATGGCGATTGCTTGCCGTGCCCCGAGATACGGTTAGCAACACCGCGGTATTGCAGTTATTGTGACAGCCCTACACTAACTAAGCCATTAAAATAATTGACAGATTTAAATTAATGTATATTATCTGACGTTTACATTTTTGGAAGAAAATATGTTTGGGACCAAGTCATTTGGAGGACCTACCTACAGCACCTATGAAGACCATCTTGGGGTCTTGAAGATGGTTTATGTTAAGTTTTGTATCTAGTCAAAAGGTTGATCTTGCTACCAGTTTCAATAGCTTTCCTTTGTCTTTCCCTTTTGTTTTAGAAGATGTATTTTTACATTGTAGTGCATTATCATAACAAAACTAGGCCAACATTAACCAAGTGACGTGATGGCCTGGACAATCAGTTTTGAAGCTGATAATTTCAAAGTATCGAAGAAATGTATCATTGTGAGAAATGCCCTAACTTTTTTTTTTTTATTCTTTAGCACAACTTCTGCTGTCACAGTCAAGTCTGCCATCAGGAGGCTGAGGGAGCTGAAGGACCAGTAAACCAGTGACAATCACTGGGGGAGTTGATTGACATATGCTTTTGTATAGAGCAACATCGTACAATAAAGCAGTCTGGAACGTATTTTGTGTTTAGTGTTTTCTGTACAGTCAGTTTATTAAACTGAATACTATCTCAATGGAAAGAAGAGGCATGGCATTTCATTCTGGAGCCTATGTGTCTTCAACACGGCTAAATGTGAGACCTGTGGAATTTTTCAATTCATATTATAAATGTATTACATTATCTAGTGTCATGTTTCCATTTTAAATCTTTGTCATCAGATGCTGGAAGTTACAAACTAAGGAATACTTTTTGAGTTCTCACTACAGCCTGGAAAGGTTGGGAGTTATCTGTATGTAAGTGGCCAGCTGGAAGCAAATTTAGGTAAATCTCTCTTGACACCTCAAGGATGTTCTAGCAGATACCTGGGATACCTTTGGGTGTCCTGCTAGTGCGTTCGAATGTCTAAATCTGTGGGAGCGGGGTTCATGTCCAGGGTGGGACTGAACTCTAGCACACAGATTTATTCCTTTCATAGTGTAACCTGTCCAACACCATGTAAGGTTTGGTGTAAGCTGTTAAGCATATAGTCACGGAATAAAATAAACGCACCTCTGTTGTGTAAAAATAAACTTCACACACAAAGTAAGGACATTGTGAACACTGGGATCTTAAACATGGATTTCGTTTAAATATATTTTATTGGGCATACTTTTCGTAGCCAGGTTTGCTGACTTGCGACAAATGCTGGGGGAAGAATGGGATGCCATCCCACAGCAGCGTGTGACCAGCATGAAGAGGTGCCAGTCTGTTACTGCTGTGTTTCTCCCACACGCTACTAAAGCGCCTATTTGTTCAATTAATACATTGTTAGATTGCAAATGTCTTTCTTCAGACTTCAAACATCCAAGCACCAAGCGATTCAGCACCAAATAAAATGTTTTTCCATGGTCAGAAGATCTGGCAAGTGTTTTCATGGGCGCCAACCCACATACAGCTCTTTCTTTACAGATGTGGCAGTATAGTGGAACCATTTCAAATGGAAATATCTTTCCAATGCTATATGATGTATTGCAAAGATTTAAGAAGCACTATTACAAAGAAATACTCTACAAAACGCACATTTCCTTACTTTTTATTATGTGTGAAATGTATACACCTGTAATATTTAATTAAAAATCGATTGCTGTAAATATGCTGCCTATATTGGTAGCATATGATTCATCCATCTGAAAATCAGAGATTAATTTAACAGTATAATGACTTTAAACCAGTCAAACGATTTATTATTTTATTAACTCCATAAATAAATGCATTAGAATAAATCACGTGATCTAGAGGCGGCGACAACAGTCATGGCGGCGTCCAGTGTATTTAGGTCCGGTCTGTTTAATAAAAAAGTTGCAATTGTAACAGGTGGGGGAACAGGCATAGGTAAAGCAATCACAACAGAACTGCTCCAGCTCGGTAAGTGCAAAATGTTGTAAATTGTATACTTTGTTACCAACGGTATTCTTCAATGAAGCCGATGAAGGCAATTTGCACTTTGCCCTAGAGAACTTTGATGTCACTAAACCATGGCTGAAATGTAAACTACTTTTCAAATCATGTAGATACACAGTCCCTTCAACTGTACAAAAACACTCTTAAATCCATCTGTAGGCTGTAGTGTGATTATCTCCAGTAGAAAGGTGGAGACGTTGGAGGCAGCAGCTCTAGAGTTGCAACAAAAAATCCCTACTGCCAGTGCCGCATCTGTCACTCCAATACCATGCAATATCCGTAACGAGGACGAGGTAATCCACAGCCCAGGAACTAAAACCCCCTATGCAAATGATCCCAAGAGTCATTAAATCTCAGTTCTGTCATTGTGTGTGCGCCATGCGGTAGGTTAAGACACTTGTGTCATCAGTATTGAAGCAGTATGGTCGCATCGACTTTCTGGTGAACAATGGAGGAGGCCAGTTCAGCAGCCCAGCAGAGCAGATGTCATCCAAGGGCTGGAAGGCTGTCGTAGACACCAACCTCACTGGAACATTCCACTGTTGCCAGCAGGGTAAGGGGGAGAGGGCTTTGGGAATTAGCATCATGCAGGGTTGGGCATTAACGGATTAATTATACATTACAAAGAATATGGCAACTGTAATCCATTACATTACCAGTAAAAATATCGTAATCATATTAATTGTATTTTTGACTTACTTGATAACTGCTAGGATTACTTGTGTTTCAGAATTAAAGGGATGTTTGCAGAAGACAATTTAATAAAATAATTGGCTGTTTTATTAATGATCTTTTCATTAATAATAAAAAAAAAACGTAAGTCCCCTTATCTGCCCCACCTCAGAGCGATGGTGTGCCAACACAGTAAAAATTGTATTATATGACGTTTCAAAGAACACACTTTTTATTTATTTAGGGTAGAGTAATTCAAAAGTAATGCAACGTGTGGTCTGGGTGTTGGGCTCCCAGCTGGAAAGTTAATAGTTTGAACCCCGGTATTGACCTACCTGTAAGCATCCTTGAGCAAGATGCCTAGCCCCCTACCCACCCCAACGACTTCCTGTGGTTGGTCGCACCTTGCATGTCAGCAATCACCATCGGTGTGTGAATGTGTGTGTGACTGGGTGAATGTGAGGCATAATACTGTAAAGCACTTTGGATAAATGCAGTTCATTTACCATATTCAGATTATATTAATAACTAACAGATTATAAAGGTAACCTACCCAACCTTGCCTGGCAGTGCGTGTTAGTGACTATACTGTAAATGCAGTCTGGTAACTAGTAACTGTAATGGATTATAAAGGTAACCTACCCAACCCTGCCTGGCAGTGCGTGTTAGTGAAGTGTCTCTCCTTACAGTCTACAAGGCATGGATGAAGGAACACGGAGGAGTCATTGTCAACATCATTGCTGACATGTGGAAAGGCTTCCCAGGAATGGCGTAAGCAGCGTTAAGTTGTATGTGTGTGCGTGTATGTGTATGTATCTTTGCACAGAAACCTCTATCTTGCTCTTCCTGACAGACACACAGGAGCAGCTCGGGCAGCGGTTGATAATCTGACCAAGAGCCTCGCCATTGAGTGGGCAGCCTCCGGGGTCCGAATTAACTCTGTTGCACCAGTATGTATCCTCTCCCCTTCATCATCACCACGATTGGCCGAGAGCTTTAAACGGTTATACCTCTGCAGCAGTTGGTGATAGGGAGTAGTTAGGCACATCATCAGAGTACTCTATCGCTGATTGATGCTTTTTATTATGATGCATATACAGTAAGGTGGCATTTTAATTTACTTGAGTATCTCGGCAGCATAGACTGTTGTTATGGTTCCCGTTGTTATTTACACTATGCATCGGTGTATGACCACAGGGTACTATTATTTCTAAGACTGCTATGGAGAACTACAAAGAATATGGACCAGAACTTTTCCAGATGTCTATTCCCTTCATCCCAGCAAAAAGACTTGGCATACCTGAGGAGGTGTGTAAACACAGACCCACATCTCTCATTAGACCAAGTATACTGTTATTATAATGTTACAGCCTGGCTCAAAGGCCATAAACTAAACATAACTAAAATCTCCAAACTAACATAGAAGAACAGAAACATACAATGAGGTGTGACTGTCTGTAGGTGTCTGTACTAAATATGTGTGGTGCGTGTTGCATGCCAACTAAACAAAACCAAACAACAAAGGCATGTGTGGTGCCAGGAGGGTCAGAGAGTGAATATTGTGCTGGAAGCACTCTTATAATGCCCTGGCCAGGTGAGGCTAATCAAGGCTAATTAAGCTCCACCTACATCCAGGCCAGGGATGTCACAATAAGATTAAGAGGCCGCAGCATTCCAGTTCACCAGGCTCTGTGTATGGTAGGTATCCCATTGATAATATACCCTGGCTTGCCAGATGGGTTGTTAGACACAAGTCCATCTGTGGAGCAATACATCGAAACAGTTTGAAAAGGGCAGGCACTTTAAAAAAAAAAAAAAAAAACTTGGCAGTTGATTGGAGGATCCATTAGTGTCTGCTGTTTTCAAGTTGCTTTCGCTGTCATCACACATAAACCACGCCCACATCTATCAGCACGACGCTGATTGGTCAGATCAACTGCTACTCTGATCCAGTCACAAGGATTTCTTGACTGATTCGAGACCGATTCTCACAATATCGGCATTGTCTCTCGAGGCTAGGGATAGCCATGAATGCATTGTAGAGTATAAAGTATGGCTAGAAGTTGCAGTGCCACTAACATTTTATTTGTCTGTGTGCTTATTGTTCTCAGGTCTCCCCGACAGTGTGTTTCTTGCTCTCCCCAGCTGCTTCCTACATCTCTGGGGCCACGGTGAAGGTTGACGCAGGACAAAGCCTTTACCACTCTATGTGGCAGATACCAGGTACAGCATGTGGACATTGTGTACTCAGCATTCTTCACATACATTTTTGGTTGTTGTGGTTGGCTGTTGATAAAATGGTGGGTCCCCTGTATTTCTCTCTGCCCGTTCAGACCACACTGCATGGCCTGAGGCTCCAGAGGGAGAAAACCTGGACACTTTGAGAAACCTACTCAACCCTAAAAGCAAACTCTAAGTCGGACCACTTAGTGAGAGGCTCAAAGGCACTAAGGCAAAACTTCAGAGCAGATTACCATACTGATACATTTGCTGTATGTATCTGACATAAGAAACAGAAAAGATAATGTGTCATATTGATTCCAAATGATTTCCAGATGATCTGGAATTTATTACAATTTGTTTATGAGCTATACTGTGTATATGTGTGTGTGCTTCGAACCTTTGCAAATCTTTCGGCACTTGCAGATTTGACACAAATGCTCCAAACAAAGCTTGTGCTGTTGTGAGAAGCCAGTCAATATTAATGATTTTATAGCCTACATCCTATAACCCTTTGGAAAAAGGTCAAAAAGATGCAATAACGTTTTGGTTTGAAACGTTCCAGGTCGTTTTCAACTGTATCAAATAGGTTTGAGCTTGCCATCCCTATATAAATATAATTGGGTTATTTTACCTCATCACTATACATTACAACAGCTGATATTCAGACTGAACTAATTATACCTTTTCACACCTTCTCCTCAGTACAAACATACTGGAGAGTGAAGGTAGCTGTTTGTAATGAGGCATTGGGGCTCAAAATTATTTACAGTACAACTAATGTGTGTGTGTGTGTGTGTAATTAAACAATTTAAGTGAATAAATACACATTTTCTTGTATTCTTTAATTAAAATGATAAATGTCTAGTCTCTAGTTTGACAAACACTTGTTAACAATGGTGCCTAATGTACATGTTCGTTCATGTTAATAAAAAATAAATCGTACTAAAATACTCTATTAATGTGTGTTCAGGAGTTAACAATGTGGGTTATAAATGGCATAATGTTATAGGAGGCAGTTTCAGAAGGAATGCTATTTAAAATGCTGATATAACATTATTTTGAAATAATTAATAATGTAAAAATGTTTACTTGAAATGTACGGATGAAACTATTTCATGGTCAACAGTAGTACAGCTGTGTATGCAATAGTGTAAAAAATAAGATTTTACAAACGGAATTGTACAACAATAGGTTTGGTCCAACGTGCGTGCCGTAGTGCCGTAAATAAGATGATTATCGTCGCGGTTGTCTGTCTGCTAGTTAGCTGTAGCTAATACATACCAGAGGTCACAACAAATCCTTTCAGGTAGGCAGTTTTCTTTCAATAAAACATAATATTCCATTTGCATCCAATACTGGCGCGTTGTGGCAAATATGCATTAAGGTTTGTAGTGAATCACAGCATTCTGTCTAAATATGTATGTGCTACAATGACGAGCCAGCTGTCGTTAACAGTACAGTAGGCAGCAGTACGGTATGCTTGTTTTGATAATGGCCGCCACTTTGTAGGATACACATAATTCATTGCTTGAGTTATTTGGTTGTAAGCTACAATTGTGTGAGTACACAGTACAGAGCCCGTTTGCTAAGGGAACAACTGTCGGCTCAGATACAGTAATAAAAAGCTTGAACTGATTGAAGTGTCAGTTGCTGTATAGAACAGTGGTATTCAACCCTGGTCCAGGCGACCCACTGTGATGCTGCAGCGCACCTGGTTCATACGTGTATGATGCGTTAATTTGCAGGTCAGTGGATCCTGACTCCCCAGTTCAGGACCAGCGTTGAAACCGTGGTTTATAAACTAAATGCTCTAAATGTGACATAGTCCAAGTGTGTGTGCATGAAATGCACGTTTTACTCATATAATTCGTGATGCTAGCAATATAGCTCAAATAAATGCAATGCTAAAATATTGCGGACTGCTGACGTTACTCAGGATGGGGGGTGACCACGGCCACGGTAAAATGTCCATGCCGGATTGGCGTCAGTGGAAAACGGAAGGAACACCCCTGGAGTTCACAGAGAAAAGACTGGCAGCCAGAGGGCTGAAGGATCCGTGGGCACGGTTAGTATGCGAGTGCACTTTGACACTTGACACAAAAAAAAATGTATATATATACATACATGAAGCGTTGCATATGCCTGATATTTTCTGCAGTGTCTAATGTTTTCGCCTCACTATCCTTGCAGTAATGAGGCGTGGAGATACTCTGGTGGATTTGCTCGAGCTGTAACTCTGTCAGAGGTTTTGCTGAGGGGTTTCAAGTGGGGCTTTGCTGCATTCGCTGTTGCTCTGGCTGTCGAGTATACTCTGTTTCCCCCGAGGAAGGGTGGCCACTAAAATCAGATGTTCAACCAACATGCAATACGAATCTGTCTTTTGTGTATAATAAATGTTTCTTTGGTAAAATGATACCAAAACTGTTTAATTGGCTACCTTTTTATTGTAAGAGATACCACACACATTATGTTAAATACACACATACACATATGTATATGTGTGTGTGTGTAATGTGTTATATATATATATATATATATATATGTGTGTGTGTGTGTGTGTGTGTGTGTGTATATATATATATATATATATATGTATGTGTGTGTATGTGTATATATATATATGTGTGTATATATATATATATATATATGTGTATTTGT
>JAODUH010066679.1:0-16923 GCA_027564835.1 Typhlichthys subterraneus
ATATATATATATATATATTTTTTTTTTAGACTGCAACCAGCTTCAAGACATTTATAGACAACTGGAATATTCAGACAGGAGTTTGGCTCAAAACGTAAGTACTAGCTGGAGGTAAGGTAAAATAACCTTTTAACCAGTTAGTCAAGCTTCCGATGCATGTCTTCTTCTTTTCAGCGTGTGCTATAACCGGGCGCCTCGCTACCGCATGGCATTAACCTTCATCCTGTCTGCCTTGTGGCACGGTGTTTATCCAGGCTACTACTTCACCTTCGTCACTGCTATCCCGATCACCATGGCAGCACGAGCTGTGAGTTGTCTTCTGATGTCATATTTTGTCACAAATTAAACTATGTCACATTATACATGTGTAATGTAACGTGTAATGCTAGTTTTTATCTAGCACATGTATAAAAAAGCATGTATGCTGTTTATTTGTTTATCTCTGAGCCAAAAAAAGAAAAACAAATGTTGGCTTGTCTCTTTGATGGTTCAGTTGAATTTGGCTAAGGCTTCATTCTCATTGCCAAAATGCATGTGTGGTCCCTTAACCATAATAATCAGATGAAACAACAAAAAACATATTTGGTGAAAAATAGCAAAGATAAACATTTAGTAAGCAATTACATAGAAACCAAATTAAAATGGCTCCAGGTGAAGTATATTTACTCAGTTTTCAGTGGACACACATAATGTTTATTTTCTATTCTTTAACACATTTTTTTGCCAGATGCGCAAGTCTTTTCGCCATTACTTCCTGTACTTCAGAGGTGTGAAGCTCGTCTATGACGTTGTAACATGGACAGCCACTCAGCTAGCTATCTGCTACACTGTCATGCCTTTTCTACTGCTGGCAGTAGAACCCACCTTGATTTATTACAGGTACATTCATATCTACCCTGACTGAGCTTTCTTTGTATTTGGTCTTATAATAATAAAACATCTTTAGGTGAAAGTTCTGTTTCCTCTAAAAAGAGCTGCCAAGCTATTGTGTATCTTATAATATACAGCCCCTAATAACACAGTACAGGAACCAATTCAACTTGAGTTATTACTACTATAAAGGAAACAGCCATTAGAGTAATTTAAGAAGTGCAACTTCTGCTACTTTTAAGTGCACACAACATTCTTTTGTGACAGGCTATTGCCTAAAAAGGGGTTGCTAGTCTATACTGTATGATGCATCAGCTTGGTTGTTGGGAACATGTTTTTATTTTTAATATAACGTAGTAATCATTTAATGACTAATAAGGCTGGAGTTTGGATAGTTTGGCTAGTGTCTTACATAGAGGATGATGCTACTGCTGTTTGGACGGGATCTCTGGATTAGAGAGTCAGTGTATTGTGTCCATTTAAAGTGTAACTTCACAGCACACTGTTGAAAAATTATAAAACGTTAACAAGGAGTTAGCTTAATTTAACTATGGCCAGGCTCCATTGGTGAAGTGTTCGCAGTCATTTCCTCCTACTGGGCGTAGACCTCTGGTTAGTTTTTAAACTATTGTACAGCGCTGAAACAATCGTCGTTGCTGCAATTGTTTTTATCGCCTCATCAACTGTAGCCACCATTTCAAAACATGCTTGACTTCGATATCATCTCATTAACCCACCCTGATAACTGTGGTAACTGTGAACGGTAATGCGAACAGGGTTTCCAGACTATAATCTCAGTGAAAAGATATTGATCTGAGAGCAATAGTCGGGGGGAGCCAGGCTAGCAAGGAGCTGACCCATTTTTAACATAGCATGTTGAGTCATTTTCAACCCATAAAATACACATAAAAAAAAAAAAACACCAACATTGATGTGTCTCATCAATGCTGGTGTTTAGTTTACAGCTCAAAGTTTTGCGGTGCAGCTACCTTTTAACATTATGTCCATACAGTTACATTTACAGTTACATTTACAGTAAACATTAACTGTAATGTAATATTAGGTCTACATTTCCCTCTCTGCCAGGTCTATGTACTTCCACGTTCACATCATCTGCATTCTGGCCGTGGTCATCCTGCATTACAAGCACAAACCCGAGGAGCCCTTGGCCAAGCCCCCATCCTCCTCCCCCTCTCTCCACCAGGCCCAGAGCCCGCCATCTCACTCCAACAACAACGACAAGGGAGACTGATAATCCTCCTCTGTGTTGCTTGGATGGTAGTCCTTGGTATTCTCTTATAAACATGCCAGTATCCCATTGAGAATTGTATCTTGGGCACAGTATTTTGTCATGTATTCTGTTCAGCGGGAGGAGTTTGGACAGCGCACAGTGTTTCGACCCTATCGGGAGTGTGCCAGGTGTGCACTCACAGCACAGTCAGACTGTTGCTAGTAGTACACCTGGTCCACACAATGACAGCAGAGGTTGAGGTAGCACAGTAATGAACCCTGCTATGGATTGGATTTTAACCTTTGCGACACATATGCACAAGGAATAGTTAAATGCACCTGACCTCTTACACACACACACACACACAAAGACAGCCTTGTGGCCTGCTTGAGGTCTGTGCCCCATGCTTTTGTGTGTTTATGTACAAACTGTACAAACTCATACATGCAGTAGAGTAATCTAAACCTGTGGACCACAATGCTATTGGTAACTATTGGTATCAGTCATGTAAGGCATAAATAATGCAGTATAGCGGAGTTGTTTATGATGTGATGCCCCCCCTCCTCATTGAATAAACATGTTTTAATTGGATCGAACACAACATGTCTAAACCTTAAAGAAAACCCTCATCAATGTCACGTGAACTTTTTTCTGAACTATATTAAATAACAATCACTTTGGAGGAAGGGGGTGCAGTTTACCTAATACCAACGTTGTAGAAAACTAATGCTGCATTATATTGTTACGAAGATGGCCTGTACACTGACAAAATCCAAGATCTTCAGAGGCAAAAATACATTAATAAAATAATTTATTTAATCTTAAAATCTTTTTATATTAACTTATCTAATTAACATTTTCAGAGCCTCTCCATTTTATTAGTTTGCAGGTGTTTCTGTACAAGTTGAGTTTTACTCCAAACTGCTCTTTACATATTATAATGTTAATGGTACTGGATACCAGGTGTCATGACTTGTGATATTGAGGAACACATTTATAAAGTATAAATAAAGTTGTAATTTTTTGTAAAGGTCTCATAAACTTAACTTAATAATTAAAGAAGGATACTGGACATTTTAAATGTGTTTTCCCATTGGGAGCATTGTTGTGACGTTGAAACAGCAGAAGTGTCAAACTGTAGTTCAGTTTAAATGTAGAGGCCTTTATGGGATCGCCACCCTCATTCAACAAGAGACATGCTGGTACTGCACACACACACAGTTTACCATATGCACATAACCGGTATGTGAAGGTATACATTGTGCGACCTGGTTACATACCCAAAGCTGGAAGCTGTGAAGAGGTCAGCTGTGTGGCCCTATTATAGCAATACAGCATTAGCTATTATTATTATTATTATATTATATATGTTTTATTATTTCTTAGTTGGCATGACGCAAAGTCTTGTGTGCAAGCATGAAAGTGTTACTTGTTAATAGGAGGGCTCTCTCTTTTAAATGGAATTTAAAGTTCAGTATTATTAAGAAACAAAATAAAATGTTTAAATGCATGATTTTATTTTGTATAAATTGTATGTTTTGCTTCCATCTTTTCAGTTATTTTGGTCCCGCAGGAGATATTAAGACATGACAGACCTGCTGCTTCCAGGTTGGCATGATTGTCTTGGTAGGAATGCTTAAGAAAGCCATCCTAGTGTAATGAAAAAAGTGGAAACTGACTGGACTGGAAACTGGGTTGTATAATTGACTGGGTCATGCTTGATGTGATAAGATACAGAGAAAGAGCTTGTTAATGTGTACGTTTCACTCCATTTGTGCCATGGGGTGAGAATGCAGACTTTTGTATTGTTGTCATAGTTATATTTATGTAGAATTGACAAGAATAATACCTGCTGTGAGGACATGTAAACTTGACCACTACTCTCCGTGATTACACATCTTGATTTTTGTTTTTTTAGAAAGGCAGCTAAAGTAATGATTGTGTGCTCTACACAAAATCCAATGATCTACCGTTGTGCGATTTAACACTTGGCCTAATATTGCAACCCATACAAACTAATCCAAAATCTTGGTTGCAATTTGATAATTGTATTTTACATTTCAATATTAACAAAGATATGTTAAATAAAATGTTTTTATTTTGATGTCTAATGTGCATGTATTATTGCACAGTATGTAGTCTATTGTAGCACTAGTTTACATTGAAGAACATGACAAATGTGCTACCAGTGACGCTGCAGAACATGTGCAGTCATCAGATGATTTCATTCTAGAGGTTTCCTCTATGCTAAATTATACTTTATATTAGGGCACGGGGTACGATGAGCTACTTTTTACATGTGATGATTGTGCAAAATCTACGTATTTGTTTGTTTCAAATAATAGTTACCACATATACCTCAGATGGTTGGGCACCAATGGACATAAAAACAAGTTATCTAATGGTTTGAGAACAATGACCAATCAAACAAAAAAAGTTTGTCCAATGGCACAATTTACCTCAAGTAGGGGTAAAATGAGCATGGGGATGGGGTAAATAACTTTTTATTAATAACAATTTAACAAAGGTAAAAACTCGTACTTTTAGATAAAACCATGTTTGTGTTCTGTTGTTCAACATGTTCACTTTTCAGTGAAGATTAATCTATGTAAGTATGAATACAACTATCTCCATGTGCTTGAGACTATGGATTGACCAATGTTAACTATACTTCCTTAATATGAATAGTTCAGATGCAAAAAACCTGTAAATTCATCTGACATCTTAATTTTTGTAATTGGCTATATTAAAATTATTTGTTACATCTTTGGAAGATATTACTTTTTATTCAGTTGCACGTCTTAAAGGTAGACTAGCTAGCATTGACTCGCTGCTGTTGGCGAACACATCACACAGCGCAGGGTTCACTACTTCGCAACACCTTTCTCAAGATGTCAACTCCCTCATGGCATACTAGGCCATAGTACGTATAATATAATTACACTATAATTGGTATCTAATTAATTATGCAATATCCAGTAGTTCTGTAGCATGTGTGCCCTCTCTCTCTATCTCTCTCTCTCTCACACTACGTTTTTGATAATCAGATACCTCCTCAACCATTAAGTTTTCTGTGTGGTGAAAATGTGCATGTTAAATATTATAATATGCTTAAAAATACATACATCATACATTAACAAAGGATATATGCTACTGTAGGCTAGTTAATGTAACCTGCTACATAAAATGTAAAATGCAAGTCTGAAGAATCAGTGGATAAAGCTTAACATTTTTTGGAAACTGACAATCTGCAAAATTGAGAAACAAAATTTATTGTCTGTATGATATACACACATTGCCTCATAAAAAACAGGTCTCATTCTGTCTCAGAAGATCATCCCTTTTCCATGAAACATCCTAAGTGTAATGTACCTTTCCTGGGTGAATAAGCTTGTTTACAAAGCAGAAGAGCTCCAGACCAACTCACAACACTCAGATGAGGGACAAAACCCCCCAGGCAGATACAACAGAAAACAGACCATAATGAGTTTTTAGTAAAAATACTGCATTTCACAAAAGAGTAAGACCCCATTGTTTGTTCTACCACACCTTTATGCACTGTTTTAAATTGTTTCCCCATCCAAATATCCAGGTATATATGTGCTACTCGGTGGTGGCCGTGAAGTCAAATAAAGGATTTTAATTGAAAGAAAGTAAATGACCTAGCTTCATCAGCTGTGAACTCTCTTTTATACAGTGACTGAAATAGCATCTGCCAAAGACTATCCTTCCAAGTTTTACATACAAAAATAGGCAGTTAACACAACATAAATACAGTTTATCAGCTTTAAAGATAATGAAACTAAAAAAATAAATACCAAACCTAAAAATAGAATATATTGAATTAATGTTCATGCAACAACATTATAACAAACTCTACAATGGTGACCTATTGCTTCTATATAATTAAAGATGATTTTATTGTGCTCTTTCAATCATAACTGATGATATGTCCTGTCTTAGTACTTTCAGTCATGGTAACAGTCCACATACTCTGTCAATATTGATCTGAGGAGAGGGAGTGCTTACTTAAATCAATAAAATGCATAACTATTTGTCATTCTACAGTACAACACAAATACTAGAAATTTACATTCCCGTAGCAAATCTCTAAATCAAGTTTATGAAAGTTTGAAATCCACCACATTTAACATGTAGTCAAATGTTAATGTTCGCACAGAGTTTGTTGATATGTACAGGTTTTTTTTATTATTACAAAGTGCATGCAGAGTATAGATCAAGCATCTATCATTTTCCATGTTCATTGTTGGACACCCTCCCTGGTAATAATTTGAAATTATAAACTAAAAACCTAAAAAACATAGGCCTTCATAGCTTCAAACGTTGTGCACGTGTTGTGAGATAGTTTAGCTGTAAGAGCTCATCGGTATGGCTTATCGAGTTGAAAAGATTCCTCAAATAGTTCAACAATACAGGACATTTATATATGTATTTATCCAGTTGCTTCTTTATCATTACAGATAATGTATATTTCTTACTTGCTCAGGTTTGCTTCGTTGTCAGGTACACAATATAATAGCTGGCTGAATTTGCTGTTATAAAATACCACCAATAACAAGAAAAAAAGTGTTTTGTATACCAAATACAAATAATATGTCAAAATGTGGAGCTGATTTGAATGTAGTGTTCAGTATCTTCACTTCCACATTTCTACCAATCCAACTGCCATATTCTGGTTTATTGCCAGTAGAGGGCAATATAGCAAAACTAATAAAAAACAACAAAAGGAAGCCAAAAAACTACTTGATTAGAATGATTCAAGTACATTAAAATAACAAATAAATAATTGTACAGTGAAATTAAATGTTGACCACTGCAACGATACATGGGTTTCTTGTAAACCCATGAGGATTGGGCACTTTGTGTGCAAGACACAAAAACAAAATCTAAATGTATTGTTTGCAGAAGTTGGAGAAATAAGGTAGAATAACAAAATATTTTGCAGTCAGTAGGTGAATAGTTCTAATGGAGTCGAGCATGGAAAGGGATGTAGTTGCCTTTCGTATTGTCACACCAGTAGATTCTGTCATTTCAAAGTCGTGTGTCAGAGACATGTATTGTGGACCTGATCATCAGGGTCGTCATTACAGGGAGCTGGATATGGGGAGTTGGGACTATCTTCTACTTTTTTGCATTTCCCCACTCTGCTTTTGCTCACATACGTTTTACTGCATTTTACAGTGAATGGTATCTGGCTGTGCCAGCTACTGTTTTCATCAATCAGAACTAGCATAACAGTATATTGTAGTACAGTATAGTTATATAGTAGCTCTGTGCAGTATGTTGCCTACAGTTAACAGTCCATCTTATGGGCTACAACGAGTCCCTTCATTACTAATGAATACATACATAATAAAACCCATAAGCTCAGAGCAGATATGTAGGCTCACTCATAACATGACCCTTTAGACTCTTTAAGACTCCAACATCTTCAAAAGGCGCATGCTTGTTGTCGTGCTAATAACATAGTTAACATAGCAATGTGCACCTAAATATGCAAGTCAATGCATAATTCACACTTTACTGTATATAGAGTACAATGGAAAAGCAAGGTATTAGTGTTTCTGAACAGCATGTTACAGGTAACATCTGAATTGTCTTCCCCAATCTGACAGAAACAGCCCCTTAAGTCTTTACTGCCTCTTATCACCAAATTTGAATTCATCATATCATGTAGAATCATATCTATCTATCTATCTATCTATATATATAATGTAGAATATAATGTAGGATGATGTGATGTTACAGATTATTAGATTATTTTGAATAAAATAATTTAGGAGTTCCCCTTTCTTCCCACACTTCACAAATATCTCTTAAAGCAATGTATTTGCCACCTAAAACCCTTACATCCATTGGGTTTAAGTCACTGTGCAGTGAGAGATTAGGGCTGTTGGAAGAACATTAAGGTGAGTGAGAGTCAGTCATTCAGCCATGGAAAGAACCTATAGCAGCAGCCACAGTCCAGTGATTGATAGACAAGACTGTCCTGTTTCCTCTGTTCAGAGATCAGTAGAAATGAAATAATAATATCAAAAGTCATCTTGAGAATGCCTTGGCTTGTTTAGATAAGGTTCCCATTGCGCTCCACTTCTCCCGGTCTCCAGATCAAAGTATTCTAATGGATTTTAAATAGTATTTGTCTCCCGCCGTTGTCATGGCAACTCAGTTTTTGCTGCTCTCCGATGCAGCAGGTGTTTTGGCTTCCTCCTTTACCCCCTTCTTCCCTGCTTTTTTCTCATCGTCATCTTTGAAGAACAGAAGGGGAAACATGCCCAGGATGCAGCCGATGCCAACGCCGATAGCTTTGCCCTGCAACGCACATTGTGATATGTTAGTGACTGGCCTAGTGCATGAGGCAGACACACTGTGTTTGGGAGCTTGTGAATCACTGCAGATTACACACAGGGTTGCTTTTAGCTATGGTGAAAAATCATTGGGATTCATCCAAGTCTAGATCTTTAAAATGTAATTTACATGACCTTTTACAGAATTCCAGAGCTCTTTGAAGCTCTTCTTATTGCTGAAGCAAATTAGCTTTCACACTCCAGCAAGCCAGTATACTAAACATCATGGGTTTACTGCAGTGACAAGAAAACCCCAACAACGGCGTCTCTAGTGTTTCCACTGGTTTATTCTTTATGCATTAAGGGTGGAATTGACTGGTTAAGGAATGCCAGATATTAAAAATTTTGTTCTGGGCGCTGAAAAATATAGGTCTCCAATTACTATTGAAGGTGTTTTTATTTTTATTCAGTTACTACTTTATTTATTCAGTTACAGGACAATCTTAGAAAAGGATGATGGATAAATATAAGAATAAATAAGGGACTAACGAATACATCATTATAACTGGTTCCTTCATTTCCGACCCTTTCCGCTCCTAAATCACATCCAAGGAAAACCCTGGCCAGAAAGAGTTAGAGAGTTAGAGATGGGGAAATAGAGCAGTATAAAGGCACTGACGGTGTGAGAGCTGACTCTGGTTTGCCACATATCAGCCTGTTTGGGGCTCAGGTCTGGAATCTGCATTCCCAGCCGACACGCCAAAGCCTCCACATAGCCTGCCAGCCTGCAGAGACACAGACAGACAAGACACAGAGACAGAGACAGGCATATGTAGAGAGAGTGAACGATAGCACAGAGTGGGTGAACAGAAGCAAATCAAATTATAACCATCACTCCTCAGTGAGTGAGGAGTGAGGAGGAAGAGAAAAGGCAGAACCGTCATGAGTCTTGTCAAGTAAACAAGGCTCATCTTGACATATACCAAAATGGAGGGAGTCTCCAAGGAGAGTTTATAAAGACAGATGTTGGACACAAAGGTCAATAATACAATCTATTTGAGCCAATAACACAGCAAAGATCCATACGTTGTAATGTTGGGATGGTGAGAAAAAAAGTAAAAAGTTAATATAATCTACTACTCTACACCAGCCCCGTCGTTTTAAGGTTAATTGATGTCTAGATATTTCTAAATATTATTTATAGATCTATCGAGCTATTTCATGCTTTTTCTTCTTTATTTAACATGCTTCGTTTCGAAAGGGTCACTGAATTCGGCAGGACACAGAATTAGGCGTAACACCGGAAAAGCAACGAGCCCCACGGCTCGTCCTTTAATTGAACTGAAAATAACTCAAACAGCGAATACAAACTCAAAATAAACAAGCGTGCACAGTCACGTAATCTAGTAAGAACAGAAAACATGAACAATAACCCACACCCCTGTCCCAGTAGTCCCCAGCCTATATGCCCTCACACCCACACGGCTGAAGGCAATCGATCTGATTGCACGTGTGGGTGTGAGGCGCTGGGGATGCGGACAGTCCTTCCCCGGTCGTACCACACCGGCGAGACCACGCAGATGTTACATACGTCTTAGGAGGGAAATGTACAAAAACTCCTCAAGTGTTGCTAGTATTATGAAATGAAAAGGCTTAAGAGACATTACATTAAGTCATAATATTACCACTTATATCCTGCTAATCACACGGAATAATGTCTGAAGATACTTCACATGCACAGGCATGTGTGTTAAGAACAATTAAGATTCAGCATCTCTGCTATTCTCTCTCTTCTGGAGTTGAGTCTAAACATCTTGTACCATTCATTGCCATTACAATCCCTCTTACCAGTGGAGCAGTGCACACTAATCAATCTATTATATGGATAACAGGCAACACGAAGGAACAGATTAATGCCTTCATCTACTTCTTGCGTCTGCCATTATAAACCAGCAGGGACTCAGAAAAAGTACAGCGTTAATTTGTCATTTCTCATTGAAACATTAGCATCGCCTATTTTGTACAGAAACTGCATAAATATTGATTGTTTTGCTTCAATTATGTATCATAATCATCCATAAAGCCATTAGTAGTAACTGAACCATTTGTTGTCACAATGCAAGGTCGGGAGGACCCAAACGTGAGACTCATAGCGAGAAAACAAGGTTCATTAAAAAAATAGAAGTAAAAAGGCAGGAACACGGGGAACAACGCAACATTGACTCTAACGTCAACATGTACATCTACAATGACCGACACAGGACTGGGGAAAACACTGGGGCTAAATACACCAGTAGACAAGACAGGTACTGTAGACAGACCAACGGCTAACCACAACGAGGAACAGGTGCAGCACATCAGACGTGATTAAACAGACACGGGTGGAATTAAGGAGACTGGGAAACACTGGGCAAACAGGCTCAATACAAGGTAACACACGAAGTGACGAGACTAGCACAGCACCGGGATCACGAGTCATTACACTTGTATACTTCATTAGAACTACCACCTTGACAAAATGTACAATATTGTAGGTGTCATATCCTGTGTTTGGCTGAATATCGCCATATTATATTAATTTAACATTATTGAAATGACTGACATTGTCAAAATATGCATCTGTAAATGTTGACACACATGCACACAAACAGATGATACAGAACATTAGTATACATATGCATACTTTATGCATACAAGTCTCTTGTATCTTGTGTCTCTTCTAGTAGAGACTAGCTTTGAAGAGAAATGCAATATCAGTATTTCCCCTAATGGGAATCCAAGATAAAATTACCGCCACCTATTGCCACTGGCATCGCTGTTAGAACACAAATAAATAACACACCCATTTCCCCTCTGATGGCATCCCAGGGAAAACAAATGACAGCCTGATCTCGCCCAGCGTCTAAATGGCACCCAACAATATCAGACCAAACAAAAACAAAACGTTTTTCGGTCAAAAACCAACGGTCTAACCCACAGGGATAGCACTTTTCTGACGTGTGCCTGTTGCGGAGTAATTGAAAGCTACAGGATACATCCGCAGTGAAGTACTTCTGCAGAATCCCAGCACAGTTAGGCTCCCACTCTCTCTGAGTAATGGCCTCCACGCAGATTCACCCAGTCTATATCTCCATCTGCCTATATCGCAGGGTTGTGCTGATATACTACAATGAACATAGATCCAGGTAAATAAAGATAGCAACCACATTGATAACAGACACATTGACAACAGACACGTTGGCAACAGACACGTTGATGTGACGTTAAATCAACCACACGGGAAGAAACTGAACTGTGTACTTTGTACTTTGTCACTTGTCTTCTCCTTCTAGTCTGTCTGTCTGTCTGTCTGTGATGAACTGTGCTGGTACACAGCACTGTAGCTATAGGTCATGTAGAAATTGTGGCACTTACATATTATTTATTAATAATACTGTGATCTGGCCAGGACCATTGGACCAATGAAACAAGGCAGCTGTCTGTTTCAAGGCTTGACCACAATGGAGAACTGTCTTTAATTGATGGATTATTCTGGAAAGACACTATGATTGAAGGACTTGAGACAATACTTCCCATTTTGTGACACTTGTAGAGTTTAGAATGGATCCTTGTGGATTACTTAAAGACCTTTGTGTTTCGTGTTGTACACACGTGTGATTATTACCCTAGTCCTGCCAAGTCTGATACCAGGTTGCCCAGGGCAGCAGCTGTAGAAGGATACACAGAGAGAGAGAGAGAGAGAGAGAGAGAGAGAGAGAGAGAGGATTATGAAACAAATAATTGCATGGCAGTGTGATTGAAGCGATGCCAAAAATTGATTGAATGCAGGTCTTTCATCTTGGTGTTGAGTAGTAAAATATTTATGAATGTGACAGTTTTGGCTAGTGTTTTTCCTTTTAAGTGTTGAAACATTATTTAAACCTGCTTTTAACAAAAAGTCCATCGAAATGCTGCCTAAAACCAGTATAATATTTCATATATATATTACTAAAGAATATAACCTAGAAGCATATATGGTATTTTCCCCCTACATTTGGCACTTAACATATAATATAAAAGCGCTCCAAGACGAAATGTCAAGTTGAACAGTGATCAGCTACCCAATTTTAGTGGGATGGATGGTCTGTCTCCACAATCTTTAAAGGGGTACAGAAGCAGAATGATGTGTGGTAATAATGTGTAGCAGTGCCATTGCCGGGAGACACATCACATCAAATAAGCAAACAAGGTTTGTTTGCGTCGCTTAATTAGATTGGTTATGAAATGGGGGGAAACAGTTTCTACTGATTACATTTTCTAAATGTTCTGCATTGTTCATGTTTCTGTTTCCCATCTAAAGTGATTTCTGTTACGCAGCAGAAAGCACTAGAGGAATATCAGTTGTCGTTTTGATAAACATTTATTTTGCTGAGCCTGTAGACTGTCTACGGTAGTAGTATATTAATGTTTAATATACATTTTAAATAAACCAAAGTGATGAACCCAATAATGGAAACTTTCTCAGGAACATGTGCAAGACAACATTGCATATCTGCTTGTAGAAATACACTGACAGACAATATAAAAATAGAATCAAATATTACTTAACTATTAACAGCATTGAACGAGTGGTGTGGTCTGAGTAATGGTGTAAAAGAGTTATCTACCCCTAGATGTGTGCTGTCAATTGAAAAATGCTTTGTACATTATTGTTTTTCCAACTGCTAATGGACCAACACAAAGTACCTAAAATGTATACAGTGCATCCAGAAAGTATTCACAGCGCTTCACTTTTTCCACATTTTGTTGTTACAGCTTTATTCCAAAATTTGCAAAAGGTGGACTCCAATCAAATTGTAGAAACATCTCAAGGACGGTACGCCTCTTTCACATGCTAGCAGTCAGTCTTTGAGTGTTCTACACCCAGGCCATGATCCTGTACTCATGAGAGGCCAGATTTCCCCAGGGACATACTCTATCATCATGGCTGATAATAAGCCTCTGGGCTGTTTGGCTTTGGTTACAGTTTGTACTGAGAAAGCCATTTTATTTGTCTCTATAATAAGAAATTTAGAAAAGAGAAAGTTGTGAATGGATGGGAGGGATGATTCAAACTTTTGTTGGTTGATGTGGATCCTATTAACCCTCATTGAAATACTAATTCAGCATTTCAACACTAGAGTGTTAATAGAGGATATTACAATACATTATTACTGTTGTCACTTTTTTCATAATAAAACATTGTTATGCTGCAAATCAAGGCCAACAAAGTGACCATATATGGTTCCCTGCCCTACTGTGGTAAGTTCTTTACAAAAAAGTGTACATATATTAGAAAAACACAAACTTAATATTAAAAACGTTAAAATATTTATTTAAGAACATTTTAAACTTTTCCATCTAAACTAGTATTTTTTAATTATTTAAAGTTTTCTTTCTTTCATGTGTCAAAGTCCAGTCCCTTAGGTAACTGCTAATTGTACTTTAAGAAGCAGCTGCACTATTAAATAATTGTCCTAAGTTATAATGCATTATTTGTTAAAATAAAAATAAAAAGTATAAATACTATGTATGTTTTACTGAACACAAAGTGCTTTTAAAAATAAAATACACCCCTTATGATCAAATATGATGCCTTCATTTTTCATGAACAGACATTAATAATTTATTGAAATCCTATTCAAACAACGGAATTCCGAAAGTACACTGAATTGGAAATTCTAAGGGCAACTCCGATTGGTCAGATGCCCTGGTGTAACTAACTGTGACGTAGCCTGATATTCTGTGAATGGCTGGGAGAAATCCATGTTTTTATACTACCTCACAGAGAAGCGTTGTTCAGGGAAGTGACCAAATATGGTTCCTTGCCCTATTAGTGCTGACTGATGTGATTTCTAGAAACATGACCATCAATCGTGAGCCTCTAACTCCTGACTGTCATCTTCCAGTAAAAAAAATTATTATTGTACCTTTATACTTTATTTTTATATATTTTCCAATCATTAAAGTGCATGTCAGAAGTGTGAAAATAAATTCCTAGGAAGATTCAAACAGGCTGGTCTGATGCTGATTAATGGAGAGTTTAGTCACCTGAATGCACCAATGTAATTACAAGCAGCCAAGGACACCTGCCTGGCAGTAAGTATCTGTATTGGCTGCCATAGCATTTCACACAGGGCTACCACTGATTCAATCAGCATACACTTTGGAGAAACCCACTCTTCCAGACTGCAACAAGCTAACACACACACTAAATTAAATTAGAGCAGTGGTTTATATGCATGTTTTTGATGTCTCCCTGCTCCAACACACCTGATTCAAATCAATGGATTATTAACAAGGTTCTGCAGAGATTGATATAATGACACATTCATTAGAATCAGGTGTGCTGGAGCATGAAGACATCAAAAGGGAATGGGGTCCCCAAACCAGGATTTAGAATTACTAGAGTTACTACTACTACTACTAGAGTTTAAGGGTGGTTTGTAGTTAATACTTTCACTGCCTTTAAATGTGACACAGGAATACACATTAAGCATGTAAGAATACGTACTTCCTTAAACACTAGAGACCTGCACAGGGGAACCAACAGAACAATGAGTCCAAATAATTTCCGCACTCAACCCTGTGGTTAATTACCATGGCAACCCATTGGATTCTAGACAGCTCTTCCTTAACCTCTGCCTAGACCCTATTATTCTCCTGCCTTCATAGAAAATCCTTCTCCAAGCCTGACAGAAGAGGATTGCCTTATTCCATTTTATACTAGCATGCTCTCTACACATTTAGACAGAGGCTGTATTATTAACGGTGAGCTAGACTTTGCCATTAGAGCTCTCTGCCTGAGAAACTCAGGTTGTCAGCTTTTTTACTTTCATATTAATCTCTACTGAAGCAATGCCTCAAACTCAAATCGCTTTTCTCCGCTTTTATTTTTTATTTGTGTACTGTATAATGAACCTATTTCGTCACCTCACTGTGATACTCTGAGTTAGGTTATCAAAGACACCCAATGTTTTGTAACAAGGTGCAGTGAAGCCAATGTATTATAATAATTTTTATGATACTTTTTTATACCTACTTGCTCACGTATTCATTTATTATGTGATTTGAATGTTTAGCCTGATAATAGTTCAGATAAATATATTCACATTGCAATGCAGTTATAATGCAGATATTACCATAAATGGGAGAATATTTGATTTTAAATGTAATCAAAGCTGCATTACACACAAACATAATAGCTTCTACATTTCTTTAGCTCTTAAAAAGGAAAGCAGTAGCTTCACTGCAAAGGGTTCATTTTAAGTCAAATGCATATAATTAGGGATGCACCCATCTGGATTTTGTTTTGACTGATTTTCAGTCTGCAACGTTGGCTGATACCGATTCTCATTTTTCTAATCACTCATTTTTCACTCCACCTGCAAGTCATGCACCTATATGTAAACAGTGCAATCATGACTAATAAGAGTTTTGTGCTCAAAAATGGGTTTTGTGGAGTATAAGTTATGTCATAAATCATAAAATATGAATAAATGTAAGATGCATTTCTTTGATAAATTATTTTACAAAAATATTTTAAACATTGAGTATATACACAACATAGTTCTAAGTGTTAGAAATATTGATGAAAGTAGGGGGGACTCCATATATTATTGAAATATTAACATGTTAAGCTCTACAAACTATAATTTACTATCTCTCTAAAACCTAGCAACCTGTGGCTCTCACATTCTGTCTGTTAATACCTGATTTGACTAAAACTTGGCAACTGTTGGTTGTTTTTGCCACGTGACTTTTTGTTTGAGCTTACTGATTCATGGATCACCGAATGAAGATTGCCCTGAATTATGTGTATATTGAAGGATCTAGTTAGTGTAAACAGTATATTTTTTACAATTATATTTATTTATACATGTATAATAAAGAACATCACAGTTTTAAACTTATATTTGCTTAAGTTTGCCGACGAACGAGTGCAGCCATCTTGGACCGAATTTCTAGGACAGTCAAACACCTGCAGGTTTTGTCAAATACGTCAGTTTTGACAGATTTTGGATACAGTAGGTTAAGCGGTATCCTCGTTACATTCATTTAAAGAAAACTATGTCTTTCTATTCCGCACGCAACAAAGAGCTAATACACTTTTTTGTCAAATTCACCAAATATCTACTCGCATTTCATTTTACCATTCTCTGTGTGTGCTGAAAAAATAATCCAGTACTTCTACCATACACAGCTCCGTAGATTGGAACATAAACAAATTGGCAAACATCGCTCACAACAACAACGTCCTTGGCTTCGCAGAGCTTCTGAGGGATTTGTTTTGAGCTCAAAGTTAGCAAGTGTTCTCGAGAATGACCCTGCCTTTAATTAGACTTAGAAACAAACCATGGTATTTCAAATCTGTTTTCTAAGTAATTGCCAAGTTGCCAAGATGCCAGTTCTCTGTATTATTGTCACGGTTCGCGGCCGCTCCGGCAGCAGACCACGCCAAGCCGCCGGTTCAGCACCGGACAGCGCCCCCGGCAC
>JAODUH010066690.1:5000-16923 GCA_027564835.1 Typhlichthys subterraneus
TGTCAGCTCAAATCCAGTACTGAGGCTGTACTGAGCAAAGAGCATTATCCACATACTCGTGTCTTTAACTAAATCAGCGCAGTGGTGCCAGCACCAGATGTAGCTAGTTAGCCCATATTATGTCACATTTACTAATAAAGTACAGTAGCCTACAGAAATATTTACACGTTTAACTAAAGCCAATTAGCCTTGGCGTACTTCTGTGGGAAACACAACTCAGTTCGCTATACTTATATATACTTCTTATCAAAATATCGAGTCTGTATAGCATGCAGGCCTATGGTCTTATTGTGCTATAAACAAACATGCATGTTAGCTACATATTCTATGATTTTAACCCACAGGCATTGAACAACCTGTTGTTTCGCGACGCGCAGGTTCAGTGCTGTACAGACCGTCTCTACCTCTGAAGAAGAGGCATGCCTCTGCTGGTGTTTGGCAGCGGCTGCTGCCCCGACCCGTAAGCACTCCTTTGGAACCAGTAAACCCAGTAAACCCGACCAACCGACCGAAACCAACCCACGAGTCCACATTGTTACAGCCGCCCGTTAACTTTGCGTAGTCGCTGAACTCCGTGCGTCTGGACTCCGCACTGGAGTTTGTGCTTTCACAAATAAAACATCACAAACGGAGCACTGATTTGTGGGAAATGTAGTCGAAAGCAGTCTGGGTCAGTTGTTTTTCTGAACGTTTTTCCGATGGGAGGAATCGGTGAACTGGGTGTCGTGTGAGCTATCGACCCATATGCTTGATATAATCGACCATGAGGATCAATGAAAAATAAGTCAAGTTATGAGATGTATCTCCACTTTCGAAAAAAACAGTGGTCTAATCAGTCCATAGCCGTTAATATATAATAACTGTAGTTATATTATATCAGAACTATATTAACATGTATGGACCATAACATTTAAGTAGGCTAGTCGACATGGATGTGCTTATTACTGTAGTAGACCTTATGCTTTTAACCTGAGACTAATTATAACCATGTAGCTCTGTTGCTTTTTTAAGACCTGCGCAATGTGTGTGTGCGTGCGTGTGTGTGCGCTTGTGTGCGTGTGTGTGTGTGCGCGCGCTCGTGTGTGTGTGTGTGTGAGGGCGTGGGGGACAGATATGATTTAAATCTATCTATCTGAATGTCTGTCTGCCACCCCTCTCTCTCTCTCTCTCTCTCTCTCTCTCTCTCTCTCTCTCTCTCTCTCTCTCTCAGCAGGGTTATATTTAGGTGTAGAAGTGTGTGGTCCAGCCAAAGGCCTTGGCTGTCGTTCTGGCTTGTCGTCGGGCTGCCAGACATTTGCTGCCAGACCCTCACAGAAAGTGGAAGGGGAGGGGGACACAAGGTCCAGCTGCCTTCTTTGTGGTCCTTTATGGATATCCTTCACTTTCCTCTGGACTAGAACTTGGATTGCCATCGGAGCGGAGATTAGCGAGGTGACATCATGAGTGGTTTTGTCACGTCATGAGACATGGACATGCCTGTTGGCCTCGTTGTCATGGGGACGTGTAGCTATGAAGGAATCACGCAACGTCACTTTACGGTTACAACCGATTCTCTGAGACCCTGGAACATTTCTCAGGGCTTGTGAACACACACGTGCACGCGCACACAGACACACACACACAGACACGCACACACACACACACACACACACACACACACAGACACACGCACACACGCACACGCACACAAACACACACACAGACGCACACGCACACACACACACCCAGGCTGACGGACGCAGACAAGTGGACACACACACAAGAAGGGGAAAAACACACTCTCACCGTGTGCTTGCTAAACGAAGGTAAGTGGAAGACAAAAAGATATTCTAAGTAATAATAGTCTTCATGGTATATGTTGGAGTGATGTTATTCTTGGATTCTATGACAACATAAAAACAGCAATACACATACAAATACAAGGGATGTTAAAGCGAAAAACACTTATTTTCAACACGTAGAACAAGACATAAATTACTAAAAAGAACATAAGAGACTTAACATCAGAATTAAAAATAGATTTAAAAGATTATGTTAATACATAGATAGATTATTCTGTTACCCTGTTTCATAAACAGTCCTAACCTGTCACATTGAACATTCAACGGAAGCCGTGCTGTGATGTCTTCTGGGCTCATAATACATATGTTTAATGTTTTATAAAAAAAGTTGTATATATTATATTAAGTTTATAGATCTTACATGTTTGTATAATTGATGTTAGTTTACATTATAGCTGTGATACAATCAAACTTGCTTTCATATTTTCTACTTTGTCTTATACTTTGTAGACGTGACTACAAGTGCGATGCATTTTTTATCTAAGATGGTCAGGAAACAGCTAGGTTACTAACCTGGCACTAGGCCTGGTACTACTAGCCTACTAGTACTACTAGCCTACTAGTACTACTAGCCTAGCTCTAGTTGAGCATCAAACCGCTACGCTGCTGTATTTATTCAAAGCAAGAGCCGTCCTAACCATGGCTACTCTTGCCACATGTAATGTTACAGCATCATTCATAGTGATTATAGGGTGAATTATTTCTTTGAGTAAATTCTGGGACACTATGCTAAAACTGTCTTGTTTGTTTTGCATTGTGTTTAATTGTTCTGTTTATATATATATTTATTGTTGATTGCATTGTTGTGCGCAGCACTTTGTTTTTAAATGTGCTTTTTAAATAAACTGACTTGACTTCTACTGCTGGTGACCACTTGGTCAGGTGTCCCAGATTAACAAGGGTTCTTAGGTGTGACACCTGGTTTACTGCTTGATGCAGACACACATATCAACAAGTGTAATATCTGAGCTAGCAATGGCAGGCTACTACTCAGAGATGGTGACTAGTATCTATTCCAATAGTTACTAGTATCTATTATTTAGATACTAGTATCTAATACAATAGTTACTAGTATATATTCTAATTTTACTGGCAACATTTTAAATTGAACTCAGTAGAAAGTTTTACCATACATTATCAATTACATGTAAAAAAAATAAACAGGTACTAGTAAGAAATAAAATGTTAGTAGTAGCTTTTCGAATAGACACTAGTAACTATTCAAATAGATACTAGTATCTAAAAAATAGATACTAGTATCTATTAATGCTTACTAGTAACTAATGGAATAGTTACTATAACTACTATAAGATCTAGTAAGAATACATGTGGAGATATCTTTATTCAAAATGAGCAAAGCAAATGCAGGACAGCTGGCATGCTTTCCTTGTCTGGGCCACTCCTGTCCTGTGCAGCAGCAACTTCATAGGTCATATTTCAGATGTGGAAATATTAAAACATGTTTCTGTACACACTTTGTGCAAAACTATTGTTTTTGCATTTTTGTAGATATAAATGAGGGAGCAAGGCCAGGACTCATGTTTGAAAAGTGCCAAGCTGAATAAGATAGGCTATGGTAGCTAGGTTGATGCATTCCCACTTGGTGCTCAACACAGCCACAGAACAGTGGACTACTGGCAAAAGATGTTCTGCACTTAAAAGGGTTACTCCTCGATTTTATGTAAAAGTTGTTGTTTCTGTTTGAAAGTAATGGGGGCATATGGACGCCCCTCAACAACTGTACCCCACACATCTAAATGCAAAGTTGTGTTTCGAACATAACACACAAACAAGGAAACACGGTGTCAGCGAGTCATCCTGCGTGCTGCCCCCTACAGGCGGAGCCATGTCAAGACCCTCGTCCTGTTCCGTCACACCTCCGTTCTACCGCGTCAGCGAGAGAGACCTGACGGATGTGGAGCTGCACTCTGTGGACTCCATCAGCGACCTGCAACACACACACCTGGAGCACAAAGGCATGCACGCACACACACACACACACATGGAGCACAAAGGCATGCACGCGCGCACACACACACACACACACATGGAGCATAAAGGCATGCACGCACACACACACACACACACGGAGCATAAAGGCATGCGCACACACACACACACATCCTGGTCATCTTTATTGACCTTCTGTCTCCAGGGTCAAGTGGCGTCCTTGCCCCCCCCCACGGCCCCCCCTCATCCAACGGGAGCCCCTACGTGCCAGGCGGGGCAGCTGTCAATCACCGAGGCGAGCCGCAGCATGGCGTCAGGAGGCAGAGCCGCCTGCAGGACACACTGGTGTCCAGATGGGGGCGCTGTGGCACCCTCAGCCTGCTGCTGCTGGTGGTGTTGGTGGTGGTGTTGGTCTGCTGCCTGGGTGGGCTCAAGCACACACACACACACACACACACACACACACACACACACACACGCATGCACACACACTCTACATCTATATCAATACAATAAGGTTGTAAAGCAGACACAGTATGCAGGAGCAGGTGGGGTTGACCATGGGTTGGGAACTTTGGAGCCTTGAACCTTGAGCTGACAGACAGGTGGAATGACAGACAGGTGGAATGACAGACAGGTAGAGTGACAGACAGGTGGAATGACAGGCAGTGGAATGACAGACAGGTAGAGTGACAGACAGGTAGAGTGACGGCAGGTGGAATGACAGACAGGTAGAGTGACAGACAGGTGGAATAACAGGCAGGTGGAATGACAGACAGGTAGAGTGACAGGCAGGTGGAATGACAGACAGGTAGAGTGAAAGACAGGTGCAATGACAGGCAGGTGGAATGAGAGACAGGTAGAGTGACAGACAGGTTGAATGACAGACAGGTGGAATGACAGGCAGGTGGAATGACAGACAGGTAGAGTGACAGACAGGTGGAATGACAGGCAGGTGGAGTGACAGACAGGTAGAGTGACAGGCAGGTGGAATGACAGACAGGTAGAGTGACAGACAGTTGGAATGACAGACAGGTAGAATGACAGACAGGTAGAGTGACAGACAGGTGGAATGACAGACAGGTAGAATGACAGACAGGTAGAGTGACAGACAGGTGGTCTAAAAGTTGTGTTCCTTTGCGTCACTTCTCCAGTCCAGCAGGGCGGCGCACTGCGTTCTCTTGCTGAGGCAGTGAGGAAGAAGCAGGCCGTTTCCATGGAGATGTCACAACTGCTGCAGGAATTACAGGCGCTGAGATACAACCTGACAGCCGTGCATGGAGGACTTTGAGAACACACACATGCACACACACACAGACAGACAGGACCTTCCACACGCTCTGAGGTGTGTCAATCAAGAAGACATCCTGCTCAGAAGAAGATGCAAGGTTTAAAACACAGGCTCTGTCACATGATGACGTGTGTAACTTCATTCATCTTTTAAAAAATCACTGCCTGTAACTTTACTGCTACAGCTGCTGAGGAGCTATTTATAATGGACTATGTGGTATGTAGTTGTCATGACAGCAGACTATGAAACATTTAAAGAATCAAAAGGAGGAGTTAAAAGTGCAGAAATATTATTCATTTATTGAAACAAAATGTAAATGTACATAAACATTATTAGAATAGTATTATCTATTCAGTTAGCATGCAAGGAATTAGCTTACTGTCTATAAATTGCAGAATAACTAGTTTTAACTGGGTGTAAAATCCATTAGTTTGAAAGTGAGTTGAGAGTAATCTATTGTACTGTAAATCAGTGTTTTATTCCTGAAAGACTACATTTACAGTATCAAGGTTTTAACACAAACTTTTTAAATAAACGTGTTGCGTCATACTGTTTCGTGGTCATTACGCACACACACAGTACAGCCAAGAAAATAATCACCAAGATTATTATTTTCTATTCATACTAGAGGATATGAAAGTCTATTAAAACATTATCTTGCGTCTTTAGCATGCTATGATGCTATTCAGAATCAACAATAACAATCTTTAGTATCACAACATTAATCTAATAGAGCTCAAAGGCTCTATAGCATAACCAAACACTAGAGAGTTAGTGAAAGTCTTTATTTGAATGACCTGGTTTTTCAGGCAACAAATATTTCTTTATTTTAAATTCTACCTTTCTGCATTTAAAAAAACATAATTGTTCATGTGGTAGAAGCAGCATAATATTAATATAGTTTAAATAAACACACACCTGTTGCTTCCCATAACAAGCCAACACTGTTGCAGACAACACGAGCATCACAACATGATTCCTTTTATTGTTGTAATAATACATTGACCATATACAGTATAGTCAGGAGACAGGAGGCAAAAAAAAACAAAAAAACAATTATGGCACGATCTGTCTTCGCTCGCAGGACTTATATCTCTCATCGCTCTCTAAAGTCTGTACTGAATTGGGGAAAAGGGCTTTTAAATATGATGCTTCCTTCCTTCTGCTTGGAATACTTTACAAAATAATTTAAATCTTAGAGTTTGTCTCACTTAATGCTTTTAAAATCTTACTGTCTGACTTGGATATAGGTACGTCTAGATGTATATGTTTTAAATGATACATATACTGTCTTAAATCCATGATGCTGACGACTGTGACACTTATTGCTGTATAATTGTTATTAATACTCTCACTGTAAATGTTGTTTTTATGTTTTGAAACTGCTGGTGGCTGCTGTCTTGGCCAGGACGCTTTTGTAAATGAGATTCTTAATCTCAATAAGTCTTTCCTGGTTAAATAAAGGTATAATAATAGTCCATAGCAAGTCAAGATGTTACCTTATGCAATGTGTGTTTTGTGAGCCAGAACGATTCACAGAATCTTTGAAATATTAATTAATTCACAGTCTCAGTGTTTATGATTTAGTAATTCCCTCAGGGAAATCCTTCACGCTCTGGTTGGGTTGCAGTGTGTGTGTGTGTGTGTGTTTTGTATGTACACATGCAAACAGTGTCTTGAAACTGTGAGACGAGCGTGTGTGTGTGTGTGTGTGTGTGTGTGTATGTGTGTACGTGCGCATCAGATGTCTTTGCGCATCCAGAAGACAGGCCTGCCCCTGGCGTCTCTGTAGGGGGTCTCCACCTGCTGCCCCGAGGCGGGGGGAGGAGGGGGAGGGGTGCAAGGAAGGGGGAGAGGGGGAGGAGGGGGAGGGGGGGGAGCAGGAGGGGTGCAAGGAGTGGGGGGAGGTGGAAGAGTTTGTACAGAGGGGCTGGATGAGGATGACGGAGGAGTAAGAGGAGGAGGAGGAGGAGGAGGAGGGGCTTCTCCTCCCCGAAGTTCCACCCGCATCCCGGAGAACCTGAGCAGCGTTTCCATGGGAAGGAGTGCGGCGGCGGCGGTGGCGGGCTGCGCGGGGCGCGAGGGCCTGTAGCCCAGGCGGGCGTAGAAGCCCTGCTGGTCGTGAGTGCTGAGGCAGAGGCGTGTGAAGCCTCGCCGCCGCGCGTACCCCTCAGCCCGCTCCATGAGGGCGCGACCATAGCCCCGCCCCCGTTCCCCCGGCGACACCACCAGGGACTCCAGCAGCAGGCAGCGGGCGTGGCCCAGCACGGGGGTCAGCCGGGCATGGCCGAGGAGACGCTCGCCCTGTAGCAGCACCAGGCTCACCGGGAGGTCCGGGCCAGTCCTGCGCAGGGCGAGCACCCGGGCCGCCACGCCGCGATGCCATTCTGCGTCCAGCAGGGCGGCGCACGGCTCCAGCAGGTCGGGCCGTTGGTGGATGGGCACCACACACAGCCCCTCCCCCTTCTCGTCTTCTTCAGCAACCTCTGGGTCGCCGCGGTAACAACCATCACCTGTCGCAGGTGTTGGCGTTGCTGGAAAGTCAGGTGGGGGGCTTGGGGGCTTGTCACACCTGCAGGGGTCAGGGGTCAGTAACTCTTCGTAAATAATGTGCCTGGTAAGGCCAAGGTGTACTGTACCAGTACAACATAGTTAGGAAACACATCACTTGTATCAAACGTTGCCTGTGGTAATGATGTTGCTTGCATGTCACAAATTAATATGTGTTTAATCATTTTAAGTTTAATAATTTAAAGTTAAGTAGTTGTAATTAAAACTTAAGAAACCTTGTTTGGCTTAGTTCAATCAATCGATCTAAGAAGTGAGCCTCCTTATCGCCACACTGGCATGACACGGTTTTGTCATAGGATGGTGAAGAAGTTGTATTCTGCTCTACCACGTCCCATTGACCTATATATAAGAACAGCCCGTCCATATAAGGACGTATAGTTGAAAGCAAGTCTGCTGTGTTCGTTACAGACAGACCAAGTGAAATAGAGTGCATAGAAATGGACTTTGCACGGTTAAGTATAGATAGTGTATCCGTCTGTTGAAATGATCACTAGGAACGAAAGTTATTTCTTATTCATTTCTACCAGTCCGGTACTGTATCGGCATGTTCTGAATAGTCCGACCCTGCTTGGGATACCTCTTGCAGTGTCCACAACATGACTAAAATATTTGCCATTACGTTAACCAAGATAGAGGGTATGTCTCTGTATACCTCTCCAATACGGCAAATGATTCCACAACAGTGCACTAGATGTTACTCTGCACAATAACAGTGCACTAGATGTTACTCTGCACAACAACATTGCACTAGATGTTACTCTGCACAACAACAGTGCACTAAATGTTACTCTGCACAACATTGCACTAGATGTTACTCTGCACATTCTACCTACATGTTCACGGCTCCTCCACGGGGTTCTTCCTCGGAATTATCACCAACATTATTTTAACGGCTTGCGCCTATTCTACCACCTAGTGGCCGTAGTGTGGTATTGCACAATAATATATATACTTATATTAAAATAAAATATATATTAAAACGTTACACTTTAGTGTATACTTAACTATAAAGAAGACTGTCCTCACCTGACACGAGTAAAACTGAATTATAACCATATTTACATGTACATGATTAATATAAGCCATGGAATTCATAATGAAACTGACAATTTGTTGAAAGTAGTGAAGCGCATTCTCTATATTATATTATCTATACTATATATCTATATATATTATATACATAGGCTGTAAGCTGACCAAGCTCCACGCACCACCGGTGGGTTGCAGCCCGGGTACCTGACGTTACAAATTCCTCCCACCCTTAGTAACTCAATTGTTTGAGTTTCTAATTGCTACAGCATCTTTTACTGGTTCGTCCGTAAATGTTGAAGTTGATCAGGTTTCAGCATTTTTCACTCCCCAAACCCATAAGGAACCGGCAATTTAACTTCAGTTCTGCAGTTTAATTCAACTTACACAGAACGTAAAGTCAAGAGAAGTACAACATTCAGGAGGGCCACGCCTTGGAGTTGAGGGCCACGCCTTGGAGTTGGAACCCAAGTTTGTATCGGGCAGTCACCCATATTTATAGCCTGCCGGGCCATTCAGCACTTTGAGAAATATCTACGTTATAATTTCTTCTAGACTGGACGTATCCTGTGTGTAGTTTCAGTCAAACCCTTTCTTACGCAGGCTCACCAGACGTCTCCAGTGTGCGCTTATTTATGTAAATGGGACAGGTGGTAATGGAGGTAAACGGGAACTTTGTGGTTTGTTCTGACTCTCAAGATGTGTAAGTGTATTTAGTAATAATTGAAATATCAAGATAATACAAAGCACAACTAATTAATTATATGATTACATTTTTTATTTAAAAACGTACATTCGGTTAATAAATGCTTACATTACAAATAAAGACATGTATTGATTTGACAGCCACCAAAACATTAGACCACACCTTTTCCAACAGCCTATATTAATAAAACCACACCATGGTACAGTAAGCGTATCATTTTGTAATAATTATCCATAAGAGCATATAACATTTCAAAGGATAACAACTCTGCCTCAATTAATACCTTAATTAATTCACTGTACCTTAATTCAACCAATTTAAAGCATACAACAATTGAATTGATTACCAAACCCACAGTTTCAAATTATACACTGCAGCTCAACTTTAACCAAGAAGCATAAAACTATTTAAATGAATTGAAAAACCTGCAGTTTAATTAGTACACTGCATCTGAACTTTACCCAATAAAAGCATATGTTTGAATGATATCAACTAGCAGTTTCAATTACATACTGCTCCTTTTACTTTAACCAACAAAAGCATATAATAGTTTAAAAGGTACTAAAACTATTTTGGTCTGAGAGTCTGGATGTCAGAGTCACAGAGAGAGATTCCAGCAGCTGTAAATGGAGGTTATATCACTGCAGGTGTAACGGGCCCAAGGAATGGAAGCATCTTGAGCAATTTGTGGACTTCACAATCGCTCATGTAGTTGTAGGGCCAAGGACTTTCGGCTGGAATGAAACAGTTGTACATATACTATAACACCAGGCATGTCAGTGTTCATTACATTGTATATGTACTGTATTGTGACAATACACTAACACACTCCTCCATGTACAATGACCACACATACAGTAACTATTACAACACAGCTCAAAACACACCTCTTCAATGAGGCCTACGGGCTTTAACCCCCCCCAGTTTTGTTTGTTAAGCGTCCTTGGGTTTGTGAAAGCCGCTATATAAAATTAAGTTATTATTATTATTATTATAACTAAGTGACATTTATTATTCATAATAGTTATGTTCTCTTTTTCACTTGCCTCTGCCTTCGGGTCCTCGTCCAGTTGAGTATCCACCGTGTAATCAGCATCACCATCATCATTTGCTGGTATACCTTCATGTTCCACATTTCTCTCGTCCAACCTCTCTAGGGGTTCAGACATTTGGACAGGTTCACCTGCTTCATCTCTCCAGGTCTGTAGAAGTTGTTTTAAAAACAGGGCCCTTCTTTCATAGTCCGCATCCCCTGAGTTTTGTATCAGATATGTTAAGTCATTGGCATCCTTCCACATGTCACTGTGGTCACGTGACTTCAGTGTGGCTGGAAAAGAATCCGAAAGGTTAGTTTCAACCTCCACGTCACGTTGACTGCCAACCCTATGCCATTTTGGATCATATAATGATGGATCTGTAAGAGGTACATTTGTAATATCTATTGTTGTCTGGTTGCCACAGCTAGTGCCCATAAACTGATCCGTGGGCACAATTGAAAGCTGGACCCCCTTTCACATTCTTATTCTTTCTTGTTCCTGTTTTTACCATTGGCATGTTCTACAGCAAAACGGTAGAGAACAAAGCCTGGTCTGTTTGTATGTAGTGTTTCAAATTAAAACGCCAGGGTTCTTATCGAATGTACACAACATTTCCTTGGATTGAATTAATGTTTTGAGATGTACTGTAGTTTTGATGGGTTGGGATGGGTGATATTTCTGTTACATATCCTGTTTCTTTCGATTTGCCGGCAATGTACACAATAATGTCACTCTCACCTTGGTAATCATTACGTTTCCTGTTTTTAACTTCCTCGATGATGTTTTGCATATCATTTAACGTGACGGACTTGCCAAATCTTTGCTTGACAATGCGCTTCAGGAGGGATGCAGTGACCTATGTAAACATGTAATGAAAAGGACATAATTATAGCTATATTATAGTATTTCCATCTGGTCTCATATTGTTTCTGTGGTAGATCTTACCCGTTTAACCGATATCAGATATTCAACTGTGGCTAATTCATTGTGACTCAGGCGCGTGATGTTTTCAAATGTTTGGAAAATATCTGAAGATTGGGAATGGTTGTTTCTGTCCGTCAATTTGGTGACACGGAGCTTCTTTCTCTGAAATCGAAGATGAATGACCACGGGACGCTGTGGACGCAGATAACGCTGAGTTGGTCTCTGTTTAGGCATACCTATATTAACGTAACACAGACAAGAGACATACAATAGTGTAAAGGACCAGTATCTGTACTTGACATAGGCCTATCACTGTTAGCTAATTCTAATTATACGGAAAAATAAAAATAAATTGTAGTCACGGTAAATATCTAATTTAAATTAGTTTATTTTTTAGCTATTTATTTCTCAAAACAAATGCTTATACTATAGTGTGTATTGTTGGAATATGGGTGGTGTCTTCTCACCCAGTTCCAGCGTGTTTGTTTATGGAGTTGAAGTAGGAGGAAACAATGTGACCAAGTTTATCAAAATCAGCTTTAATATAATAATAGTAGATCAGAAATACAAGTTA
>JAODUH010066701.1:0-16922 GCA_027564835.1 Typhlichthys subterraneus
ATATATATATATATATATATATATGTGTGTGTGTGCGTGTGTGGGTGTATAAACCTACCTATGCATCGGGTGCGTGTGTGGTCGAGCCTATAGCCTTGGTTACACTCACACATGGTCCCAAGGTAAGAACGTACACACCGTCCGTTGGCACAGCTGCATTCATCTGAGTCCTCCTCAGAACTGTCACCTGTGTGGTCACAACAGAGAGCAGTGGTCAACACCACCAAATATGACATGGGTGTGTTTTTCTAATCCACCAAGCAAGAGCTACCTGGGTTGTAGTTCGGAACAAAAGCGGCTTGAAAGTCCAGCTCTCCGTCAGAGTCTGTCTCCAAGTGCAGCTCACACAATTGGTTGAAGATCACTAATTACAAAACATGACAACTTCTCAGTTGTTTCAGTAACTTAAAGCAGTACATTTCAATGTGTTTAGAATTCTGTAAATAGTACAATACCGGTAGTTTGGCGTTCCTGCCCATTAAATGCAATGCAACAAACCTTACCATACAAGACGTCTTGCAGAATAAGGTACATTTGGATGAAAGTGATTTCCTATTGATGTAGAAAATGTGTAGAAAGAGCTTGTAACCTGAGTTCCTCTGTGGACAGGTGCGGCACTCGGGACCCCAGCCACGACCATAGTGACAGCAGCATTCGGAGTAGGTGACCACCAGGCCATTCCTGGGCAGGCTGCAGATCAAGTCCTCATCCACTTGCAGGAAGCAGACGTCTTTGTGGGCTGCTGTGCGGTCTGAGAGAGAGAGAGAGAGAGAGAGAGAGAGAGAGAGAGAGAGAGAGAGAGAGAGAGAGAACATGAGAGGCATGTATTACTTTGTGGAATCAATAATTACACCTTTACTGGCACCAGTGATTCTCCATATCGTTTACGTCAAAAAACGACGACTCATAGCCCCTTAAACACGCAAACGCACTGTCACGCCCACGTTTTAGTAAATTACAGTGCATAGAGAAGCATTAATAAGACGTTTTGCCTGCCACTGGAATGTGTCTACACAGAGAAATATTTGTTTTCACATTTGCAGATTGATGTCATCTATTATTTTCACATTGCTAGAAATGTCAAAGTGGATTTTCCGCAGGGGGGATTCATTCATATAGTCATATATATAGTGTGGATTCAAGCTACAGAATCAGGGCTGGGGCAAGTTCACTATTTAACTACCTTTTTACAATGATCAAGCAGTATACAGTAAATAATGTGAAACTGTGTCGTTTCAATGAAGAGACACAGTTAAACAAACTGATAAAGTATATTATTCTCGTTTTACTAATATGAATTTCTTTTGCAAAATAACATTTAGACTCACATAATAAAAAGATATGAATCAAAAAGATAATATTACAGTACTGGGTGTGCATGGCTACAGTATATTAAATGCTAAATAGTGGAAATATTCTATCATATGAGAAAGATCGCACTACTGTATTATAATGTGGTCAAGGATTTATCTGGCATCTATCAAATAACAATATAACATTTTGGAACATGCATAGAAAATGTCAAAAGCAACAATTCTTCATAATGAGAATAGCTAAACATTGCCTTTGCATAAATTAATACAATACACACATGTATTTGAGATTATGTATTTTTTGTACAAGCCATGAATAGCATCTATATTTGCATAGAAACCATGGGGCCTCATTTATAAAACTTAGTTATGATCAAGTTTGACCTAAAGTATCTTACACAGAAAATCATGTATAAGTATTTATTTGTTCAACTTTACATTGATGTCGGAAATATGACATCTCATAAGTGTTTTTCCTGCTGCTTATGTATGGATGTTGCTGTTATGAACTTTGGGTTAGCCTAATGAAGAACTTCATAGAAATAATCAATTAAAGGTGCGAGGAATTATTATATTGTTTAATTAAAAACAGGATGAGATGGGCTGCTCTTTCATTATTGGATGATATTCAAAACCATACTTTCAGAAGGGAGAGAATTTGTCGAAGTACTGTCAACTCTGGGATTCCTATGACATTGCAGGGCCATTCATGTTAAGTTAGAGATTTTTACACCACAGTAAGTTACAAATGAGCTCCTCAGAACTTGCATAAGAAAGGTTCTAAGCAAATTCTCAGTATCTTCCTGAATCTAACGTATAGAGAACCATCAAAAATGATCTTAGACTTAGTTCTAAGTATAAGAGATGTTTTATGAATGAGACCCCAGCACTGGTGAAATGGAACATAAATTTGGAGGAGCTAAAATAAAACAAGTGGCAGATGTCAGGGTAAGCCAAAACTCATTCTGATTGGTCAGGGGCTCAGGGGAGTTGACATCTGAGTTGATTTTACCCACCGTCATAGACGCACTGTTTGAGCGCTGCACTGAAGGTGAGGGGCTGGTTGCAAATACAGTGAAAGGAGCCGGGCGTGTTCACGCACCTCCCATTCTTACAGTACGAGGGGTCCTGGCACTCATTCACATCTGTAAAGAATTACAGGATTACAATACAAACATCTACTTGGAGCCACCTCTAGGCTAAAGTTCATACACTGTAGGCAGATGGGCAGGCTTGACACCAGGTGGACTTTCTGTGGACATGCATATAGGGTGGAGCAGCACCAACAACGCCCCACTTTAAAGAATGGGCTGCTAGGGGCTTATCATGGCTACACGATATACACTGAGTAAGAGTTATGATTCATAATAACTGATAGGGCCAGGTGTGAGATATAGGGAGTGTGTGCCAGGTTGCATAAAATATCTTAAGTTAACTGTTTATGGTATAATATTAACTTTTAGCTGCTATTAGACAGTATTTAACTATTTGTGTAGTGTGCTGTGTAGTGTACAAGTGGGAATCTCTGGTGCTGAGAAATGGTTTTGGCCTCTATAGCTAGTCTCCCCGATCATGACTTCTGTATGGGGGGTGCATTTTTTTTTAGAACTCATCATTAAAAATATATTAGCACAGCGCATTCAAATCCGTTCTTGAGAAAAGCTACAGTATGCATGACGTCACATAGGATTTATCCATACAGTCTATGGTATAGTGTTATTATAGCAACAAATGCTGCTCCTAAGGTGATTTACTGTATAGTTTTACTTAAATGAGTAAAAGTAAAGTGCAGTTGTGCCTTGTAACCAAAGGGGGCGCCTAATTTACAAGTTATCATATGCAGCTTTAAATTTTTATCATACAATATATATCTCGCCAGGGTTATGCTCAACATTTTGGGAAGGGTTTCTTAAATAGATTCAGGCAAAACTAAACGAATCACCATGAAACCATCACTGCTGTATTCACAAGAAGGTTCCAGGTCGGGGTAAAAGGAAATGTTGCAATGTGTCCCCTATGGGGACACCAAGCTACTTTGAATACAACATAACTGTCTAAAGGGATTGAGTAGCTGCTGGGATATATACATAAACATATAAACTGTAAACTGTAGTAAGCATGAGTGTTACATTTGAGAAACACAAGTTGTTTGGTAGCACAACTAACCTGTTATGCCAGTTTAGAAAACCTTTCAAAACCTTTCAAAACTCTCCTGACTTTGTGGAGGTGTTGAATGCTTGACCCTATACAGATGCTTTATGTTGATAACCTGGTAATCTTGTTTGTTTTATTATCAGTATTGTCCCCTACTCACGCACATAACTTAACCTCTCCATGACACAATTTATATTGTACTTATTCTTTTTCTCATATAATGTATTATATTTGTAACTTTTGAATAACAAAGAATAAAAAATAAATAAAAATAAATATAGTTTCCATGTTATTTATTTTATGACAAATAACTTTTTCATAACATCATATTTTATTGATTAATGTCACATAATATATAGTCCAGCTATCCATTACACAACCAAATGACTATTATGGAAACCACTAGCTCAGTGAATGAGCTCAGCAACAGTACAATTCCTGGACAGCGATTAAAGACAGAACTATTTTAATTTAGGGTAGGACTAGACTGTTTAATCTGCCCAGTGAAGATGGATCAATATGTTGTACTGGACAAAGGAACTGCTTGTTCAAATAAGGTTCTGCAATTCATGCAAATACATGCAAATATTTCAGTGTAGCTTATGTTCTGTAATGGTGTGTAGGTGATAAAGGTATTCCAACCCACTTTCAATAAAGAGTAGCCCATCACTGATATCAAATTAGCTCGATTAAAATGTAATACAAACTCAAATTAGACATCTTAAATCAGTAAATATGGAATGCATTGTGCTATTGATATAGCAATAACCTTTATAGAAGTACAATTATGTTTAATTAGTTGTCATGTCTTCAACAAGATTTAGGATATATTATTGTTGCATGGGAGTTATAGATTAATGTAGTATTTCTTTTCAGTATTAATGCGGAAGGAAGCTATCAATCCAAACTAATTAAAAGGCTATATGGGCTAAGGTCCCTAGGATCTATGATGTTGTATTAATAGCCAACTGAAATGTTCAAATGCATAAAGTTATTGTAATATATTTTTCAGTCAAAGGGGGAAAGCAATGCACATTCATTTTCACTCTACAGCCTTACTGAAATATGTAAACACTAACAGTATTACCAGATGACAAAATATCCATTTACAAATACATTTTTAACCACTGAACGATAAACCTAAAACTGCTAAAAATCCCTAGACCACTCCATATTACATCTATATCTCTAACATGCCTGAAAACATTAAAAACCTTTTTTGCCAAGGATGAAAGCTAGCAAATCACTGCTTTCTTGAAAGCAATATATATTATTTATTTAATAAAGAAAAGAAAAAAAAAAGATATACCTCGAAGACATTACTGATGCAGCCCTTTGGTAATAATATCTCAGTACAACTCATTATATTGCCATACTATAAATTGGGTGTGTGCGTGCACACACACCCACACACACAATGAAATAACTTTCCCTTGCAAATTGCTAGAGTGTACAAGGATAGTTGTTCAAGTAAATTATTACATTTCACTATTTCACAAGACAAGAGAAAATTAAGGATATATTTGTTGTGTTATGTACATCTCAGCAACATTTTATATTTAATCAACCATTAATTTAATCAGACTTAGTAATCCAAGTATATATTCGAAAGAATGCGATTCATATTTATACTGTCTTCATGTTACATACATATTATGTAATATTTCTATTATTAGAAATCCTTTTGAAATTTGATGTTAGTTTATTAGCATCAGAAGTCATAGCATCCTAGTTAGCATCAGAAATACAGCAGCGTTCCTGTTATTAGAGATAGTATGGGACATAAAACAACGACGAGGTTGACTTAAAGCCTGAACTTTAACCCCATAGCTTTACAGTAAGACAACGTTGATCGTTTGGCATTAAATAATCCCTTGCTTTTGGTACACAGTGAACCGGAACATCATTTATTTCCATATATTTCTTGGACTGGAAAAAGGTTATGAGGATAGATCTCTTGACCATATTGTTTTCAAGAGGGCCCTGTGACCCTTTTTCCTTTGTCTACAGCACAATCAAATAGTTGCAGTAATCAATATAACATATATTGTATTTGTGCACTTATATTCCAAAATGGAAACATACTGTATAGCACTACAACAATTTGATTGATGGTTTTGTGAGAACATTTTAAAAAGGTAATGAGTCAAGTTAAAAAAGTTTAAGAGTATATTAGTGCTTTAACATGTAATCTTTGTTGTGTGCCAGGATCCCTAATATGGCAATTCTTCTAGATCTTAATCCACTTTGCATATATTGTAATGTACTGTACAGTACTATATACTACAGTGCTCTAACATGTGTGCCTCTCAGGCAATATAAGAGACATCATTGAACATTTAGTTTAGAGTCAGGAAAAAGTCAAGACATTGCTGAACAGTGTTTTGCTGTGGGGAGCACTTTAAATAAAACAATGCATAGTTAGAATATATTTTGCCATGCTGCCAGTGCCGTCTAATTCGTTATTTCCTCAAACCACTAGCGTTTCTATTGCGATGACATTCTTCCCTCTATACTATTCTCAGTCTCGTGACATCCAAGCCTAGTTTTAGTGTGACTGTACCCTATTGTCTCAGCTGTCTCCCATTGCTGGCAGCTACTGTGCGGAGCTTAGTGCTATTCCTCTGGTGACAGGTAGCCAAGAGGATAAGAGAGACAGGGAGAACAAACTTCATTAAAGGCTTTTTTTATGCAACCAGGCGCTGACGATGAACCATTGAGGTTTACCCTCTCTCCCACAGCACATACAGTAAATACTGTATATATTGTAGACTATGGTATGTGACCCATGCACTGTGTCAAATGCCTTCCTGGTGACTTCCTACTGTATATGTACCAGCCTGCTCCTCAGGAGTCACACAGCTGTTGCGATCTGTGGCTAGGGTCCACGGTGGATTGCAGATACAGTAGTAAGAGATGGGGGTGTCCACACACTGGCCATTCTTACAGTTAGCCAAGTCCTGGCATTCATCTAGACCTATACGCACAGAAACACACCCCATCATTCACGGCACAGCTTCTGCAATAATACTGTATATACAGTAGTATACAGAATATTGTATTGGTTACATAATCCGATTAGTGCATTTAACAAGGAGTGTGCATGTTTACTTGTTTTTTTAGCATACTTTTTTGTTTTGTTTTGTTTTAAAATTGTCATTATTATTTCCATTCCTTTATAAAGCGGAAATCACAGGAAAACATTAAATAATACTACGTAATAGTAACAGATAAAATAATAGAAATTGTGATAAAAAAGTGGTGAGGTTTCACAGCTACAAAACATCTCCCACACAAAGTGCTTTGTGTTTGCAGTGAGCCGTTCAATGTGGCGTGAAGTGATGTCACCTCCTGCAGTTGTGATCACACAGCTCTTCTTGCTTGAGTCCGGTGTCCAGGGAGCCTTGCAGTTACAGTAGAAGGACCCTCTGGTGTTCACACACATGCCGTTGGTACACTGGGACTCATCGTGGCATTCATTCACATCTGAAGGACATCAGATGTCATCAAGGAGTTTGAGTGTGTGTCCCATCAATGATATGTATTATCAATGGTGGGACACACACTCAAACACCTATATGTTTCAGTTTATTCATTTATTCGAGTTTAACAGTGTGCAATGGTGTGGGTGGGTCGCAGAGTATGTGAGCGGAGCTGAGCGGAGCTGAGCGGTTGGAAGTTCCATGCATCTCTCTTGGAGTGAAATTAATCAAGATAAATTAAACTATTTAGTCCACTATTAATGGACTAAATATACAGTTTTAGATCAATATTTTTGTGTGAAATGGAAATATCACGTGGACCTGACGCTGTTTTAATTCTGAGAATGTATTTTCTTCAAAGGACACCGTTAAGGCTAGTACAACAGCTAGGCTAGCATAATAGTTGTACAGGGTAGTATTGCTGTGGAGTGGGAGATGGCTATACTTTTTGTTATGTTACAACCCTGGCTCAAGGCCGCAACATAAAAAGGGAGATGCCACATGCATCTTTAAGAAAGTTTACTTAATTTATTAAAGCTGCACTACCTAATATTTTCACTTTCTGCAATGTTTAAAGACATATTTTATATGAAAAGGGTTACTACAAGGGTTAACACAAACTAAATATGTGGTGCCAGGAGGAAGAGAAAGTGCATTGTGTGCTGGGCGAACACATAATGCCCGGCCAGGTGATACCAATTAAGGCAAATCAACCACCTTGTCACCTAAAAACACATTCAAAAACAGTACACTTACACTTACACCCGTATGACCTTGGCATGCGTGTGTGTGAAGTTAACATTTACTATATAGCTCAAATCAACACAAAAGGATGCGGCTAAGGGGGCTTGGGGTTTCTGTACATTCCAATAGCAGTCAATGCTTACATTTAGGCAACTGTTTTAAGCTCACCAGTTCTGATCGCATACTTTCGTCAAATTTCGTCTTGATGTTGTGACACTAAAGGCCCAGTGTCCAGGGTCATGGTTCGCTACTGGTAGACAGCGCCAAGCACAGGTAACGGATATAATTACACTTAAAACTACCATACATCAAACGCTACGATCACATGTAAGGAAACAGCTAAGATGGGATGAGCATGCCATGCTTGCCAAGATCAGAGTGGTACTTAAGCAACTGAGCAATAGATTGAGCCTTCTCGCCCGCTCAAAGTACGCTCCTCGCTCAAGTCAAATTGATATCGTTCCGCTCACATACTTTGGTGGGTCGGCGTGTGAGCAGTTTAATTGGTTTACCGATGCACTCGAGAAGGTTGCCGTCATAGTAGAATCCCTGCTGACAGTAGCATTCATAGCCGGGCTGTGTGTTCATACAGCGACCCTCCTTACAGATCTCGTTGGCAAAGAGCACACACTCATCAATATCTGTGGACGAGAAAAAACGATGTGTCACAATAACATGGAATATGACTTTTTAGAAAAATAAAAACATGCTGGGAGTTGGACTTATTAGTTCACTCATAAAAGCCAGCGGTTGAAAGCATTGACAATACACTTAAAATGTGAGAAACGGATTTGTGCGAAAAACACCCACCGTAAATGCCATCAGTTATTTTTGAGCACGAAAGTGTTCACATCTTGCATACAGACTTCCATCCTTAATTATTATAACAAGTGTGTCTCATATAATAAGGTGAATAATATGCAACCAATAGAAAAGGTGAGACAACAGTGAATAAGTCATAATTCATGTTTAGAGCTGAACTGTACTGTACTGTACATAATGAAATATGTTAAGGTACTAAGTCTATACAACATTACAGTACCTATGTGGAGAGGCATGCCATACTCTGTGGTCTCTTCCTCATGGTAGAAGCCTCGACCATCTGGACACAAGGAGTCGAACTCACCTGGTTTGGAGACAAAAAGAAGTATAAAACACATAAATGTATTTGCGGTATGGGGGGGGGTGTAGGCTGGTTACAGTACCTGAGTGGTAAACAGGACAGGGGTAGATCTCACAGTGATCTCCCCAGCCCACTCCAATGGAGCAGCAGCACTCCTGCTTAGTGACATTGGTGGCCAGGACACTGTCACAGAACACTGTGTCATCCAAGTTCAGGTAACACTCCTTCTTATCATCCAGCTGCAGTTCAACTGCTGGGGGGAAGCCATTAATTTACTGAGCACAGCCATGGAAGCAATGGGATTCTGAATGCAAGGATGTAACTTTACAGCACATTTGATATAGTCCATAAGCATGCTTAAACACATTCTCATAACAGAGAGGGAGATATGGGAGGTCATATAACATACACAAGGTGATTACAGCACCAACCGTTTCTTTGCTGCTGTTATTAAATTACTTGGACTCCCCCAAAACTTTCCCATGACAGCCCATGGGGGTTCCTGTCACTTTGCAAACCCCTGGTGGAGAATACATTATTGTTCTTACCCTCGCAGCTGTGTTTGTCTTCAGACAGCATGAAGCCATAGTTACACTCGCACACGTACGAGCCTGGTCTGTTCTCACATGTGCCATAAGGCTGGCATAGACTCCTGTCAGCCGCACACTCATCAATGTCTGCAGGGAAGACATACCGTGGACTCATTACACAGACACACACTGCTTCGACTGCTTGTTGTGATATAGACTAAATGTCTACATGCAGGCATTGTGTACGGGAGGGACCAGGGGCTTCTGCTTGTACCCAGCACAAATTAAAACATGTGGCGACCGTACCTTGACATCTCCTGCCTCCAACTAGTGCGTATCCCTTCTGACATTCACAGCGGTAGGAGCCCATATTGTTAATGCAGTGGCCTCTTTGACAGTTAGACGGGTGCGCACACTCATTGATATCTGAACAGAGGATACAAATACAATTGAGAAACAACTCCCTCAGGAGTTAGTTTATTTTTTAACTAGAGTACTTCATTGTCTGTCTGTCTGTGCGAATTATTTTACTAACAAGGAGTTGTAATATTTTCATTCAGCTCTTCTTTGTCAAATATATTAAACTGAGCAGTATTTAATTTCCTGCACCAATAAATCCCACCTTAGATTTGAACAGCATTAGATAGCAAGATAGAAATATGGATGGTCATTACGCCACATTTAAATATGTAGTTCTAGTGACAGAAATAGCTCATGCCTTCACAGTGACTGCCTTCCCGTGTTAGCTGGTATCCCTGGTAACACTGGCATTGGAAGGAGCCTTCTGTGTTGACGCAGCGTCCATTGGCACAAAGTCTGTCATCTTCACACTCATCGATGTCTGTGTGAGAGAGGGACAAGTCTGTATTTACTAGAAATACATGTCTCTATTTGTATTAGCATTGGATGAGCCATTTTGTATTGCAAGCCAATGAAAGTATACCAAAACATCTAGAGTAAATTAAAATAACGTACTGCACCGTTTGCACAGAAGTAAAGATATTAGACCGATAATTATTACACGATTGATATTACACAACCCTCCTTGGTGATACCATCTGTACTGCAGGCCAATGCAACGGAGAACTGTTGTCCTAACCTCTGCACCCTTTGCTGTCTGCAGATGGAAGGAAGCCTTCATTGCACAGGCATCGGTAGGTACCAGGAAGGTTCTCACAATCCCCGTTGGGGCACACACCCGGCTTCTGACACTCATTGACATCTAATGGAGCAGAGATGTTGGATGACGTCAAAGTGTCCTTGTTGCTCGAATGTTACTTTCAGTCATTCACTGCTTTGAATGAGATTGTGTGACTACATTTTCCAACTCTTTAGATGACATGCTTACAAATAGACCGTTTAAAAAACAAAACTACTGTGTATTATTTTGCTTTGTTTACGATCCCATACGATCCCATCTCCAGAATAGGACCTTAACAACAACACCCACTATCCTGTAGTTAGAAGATATATAGCTAAACTAGTGGGACATGGTAAAACACAGTGATAGCGATCATGGAGCAGTTCTTCTCACCATAGCAGGTGCCACCGCGTGCCTCATGCCCTGGCAAACAGGGAACACATTCATAGGAGCCCTGTGTGTTCTCACACTGCTCCTTGGGACAAGTGTTGGGATTCAAGCACTCATTTATGTCTGAAATCAAGGGACACACACACACACGCACATGCACAGCACGTCAGGAGCTTTACTCGACAGTGTGTGTGAGTGCCAACGCATTCATCAACATCAAAAATACAATATACCTTCACAGGACTGTTGACGGTGGAGTTTGCTTCTGAAGCCTTTAAGACATTCACATTTGTAGGAACCATGCAGGTTCATACACTGGCCGCCTATGCCACAGAGATCAGGCTTAGAGCACTCGTTTATATCTGGAATACACAATATTTAAAGCGTAACTCAACATGTGATAACATCAAAATATAATAATAAGTATTTTAGTATGGCACCTAGAAATTAAACCTAACTCACCTACACATTTGCGTCTCCCGTGATACACCATGGGCTCGTAGCCATGGCGACAGCGGCATTGGTAGTCCCCTTCCGTGTTGACACAGATTCCTCTGCCATGGCCACAAGGTTCCGATTCACATTCGTCATCGTCTAACAGGCAGAGTCAAAGTATCGTGTTCAACATTGATTAACCTACAGCATGTACATGTAGGTTAATCAGTGTTGGCTTCTCAAGGTATGTTGCTCCTGTAACATAACTAGCCTAAGCAAGAAGTTTCCGGCAGGCTTCTGTATTGCTTTGACTCAGGGACAATACCAAACACAACACAATTTCAAGTGTTTTATTTTCGGTCCACTCTATTTGAATAGACTCAACAATGTGCAATTTTAAAAGACAACACAATGCAAGAGTGGTATGCGGTAGCTAGAAGAATTTGCATCTGGTCATCTGGCTCTCAGACATTTCCTCTTACCCACACAGATGTTCCTTTGAGGGTGATGTCGGTAGCCATGGTGGCAGTGACAAGTGTAGCCACTAGGGGTGTTCACACATTCTCCACGGCCACATATGTTTCTGCTTAGCTTGCACGCGTCTGTCTCCGCTTTATAGGGCAAAGATGACAACAAACGAGCATTGTGAGGCCCGAGGTCCAATCCTGGTCAAATAACTATCCATAAACCCTTTAGTTAATAACTAACATGATAAACTGATCATTGGCTTAATGTGTGTGTAGCTAAGATGGAGCTAATAACTGGAGCTAAAACAGCAACAAAAAATAATTAAATTAAATTAAATATACCGAAGTTATGATATAAATACGAATGGAGGATACATCTGCATAAAGGAATTCTAGATTCTAGTTAGAATCTAGAATTATAGCGTTATAGAGTTATTTCCCTAGTTAGTTATTTTTGAACGTGGAAGAAAATCATTGTTTTGTTTTCATATGGTACCTATAATGACATGTACAGTGGTCCCACAGGAGGGGCAAATGTATGGTGCAAGATAAGAAAATGAGACTCACGTGATACTTGTGTCTGTGTTTCCAAGGGATCGTTTTCTGGGTTCAGCTTGATGATTGGAGGAGGGGTGGGCTTGGCAACTGTTGGACCAAGAGACAGGACCAATGCAGTAGATAGTTGATAAATACACACAAACGTAAGTAGTAAGTATAAGTACACAGCTATTCTGAACATGTTAAAAATAATAACTGACAGTTGCTGCATACTGGCTAATATGGCCTGTTGACATTCAGCCCAGATAGTGAATGTCAAAACAAGGTGCTCAATAAAGACTAAACTATGCTAATAGTATCATCAGATTAATCTGCTATTTGATTGGTGTGGTAGATCCTATTCACCGGGCACACGAGGACTGTTTGTGCTGATTGCTGCTGGCTGTGCTGGGCTAGATGTTGGTCCATCTGGTTTTTCCTAGCAGACAGAGATGGAAAAATGACATACGAGCAACAACATGTACAGTATACAAGGAGTTAATACAGATACTTATTTCTTACCAGCACATTATCTGGGAGGGTGTAGACGTGTGTTTCTCTCACACTATGGAATTGGTAGCCTATTCCAGCCGGGCAGAGTTTCCTGAAGGCCTCTGCATGGCCACAGCGCGATGATTTGGAGTTGAAAGAAGGGAGTTCAGTACAGTATGACAAGCGGCATGATAAGGCTTGTCATATTGTCCGTACTGACCTGTGTTCACCTGAGGACACCTCTTGCAGCTGCTGCCCCATGCTTTTCCCACCGTACAGCAACACACCTTCTGATTCGTCTTTGGGAAGGCCATGTCACAACGCCCTGCTTCAGTAACCACACGAAAGCACGGGCCCAGCTCAGTGCCTGGAAGAAAACACACAACACAAACAAAAGGGTTCATTCCTACATGTGTGCCAGTTCAAATCAGCAGTTTTTAAATGTTAATTATTTTATTTTATATTTATTGACACTATAATTACTAAACCTGCTGCTGCCCTATTCACATTCACCATGACATGTTCTTTAACATATCTATAATGTATCTATAGCCTACTAAATAATAGTTTAATAATAGTTTTTGATATTAAATATAATATATAATATATTATTTATATTATCCTTATTATATTGTCCTTTTACTCAGGGAATACTACTTTTACTGAAGCAATATTTACCGTGAGTTTCTGTACTTTCACTCAAGTACAGGAATCGTCCACCACCGTCACCGACACACCTGTTCCTGTCGAGAACCAGACCGGCCTTGCAGGAGCACTTGAAGCTGCCCAGCGTATTGTGACAGTCTCCGTTCTGGCACACACCCTGCATGGAGCACTCGTTGATGTCTTCAGGTGACAGGGGAGGAGATAACACAACAAAATACTTCACATATGTGTTCAAATGCATAAGATATAAAACACACAAGAAGATAACGGCATGTAATCCTTTTGACCTTTAAGTGAAACTACAGTATACAATTGAAATCGTATTCTCTTCACTGCAGTGCAGTTACGATGCATTAGGCTGATGTTACCTTGACAGTGTGTGCTATTGAACCTTTTGTAGCCCTGTGGACAGGTAGAGTCGTAGACCTTGACAATGGTCTGTTTGACGGAGGCGTCTGAGAAACAAGGAGACAAAGTGGGATCAGTAGGGCAAAGTCAAACATGGAGATGGAGAGTAAAGCTGGTTAAAAGATGGACAAAATGCTATGTGACATTCTAGCATGATACTGTGTCATATGGTGGGGTTATTCCTGTGCTGAGTAATGTTCTGATTTTATGGCGGTAAAACATTAAAGAAATCATAAATGAGAATAAAACAGAAAAATAGATTTAAACAACTCTTTATCAATTAAAGGTTAATAATAATAATAAATGTCGCCTTTCAAGACACTCAAGGACATCTTACATTACAATGTTTGAGTTACTGCAAATAGCATTATAACAGCTCAGACAAATCATGGCTAAAACCTTGTGAAAATACATTATACCTGCCTGGTAACTATTCTCTTTTGTTCATTACACAATCCTACACAAGGATATTACGTTTAGTATTTCCTGGAGTCAAGATATGTACGGTATTTTATCAAAACCAACAGTTTTTGTCTGCTACACCTCAATCTTCATTGTATCTAACAATACCTGTGTGTGTGTGTGTGTGTATGTGTCCGTGTGTGTGCTTGTCATAGTGTACAATCAACATGCCCTCTGCTGTATTCTTGTGGTAGTGCTATGGGAAGCACTACCAAGGCCAAATACTTATTTCTAGTTTAAACTTTATAGCTAATATTACTGAATATTATTCTGTAGCATTGAAACCTTTCTATAAGAGTGTAGAATGCGGAGGTATATTTTTGTTGCCATCATTCACATTTTGGATTCAAAAAAGGAAAAGGAAGCTTGATGTCACAGTTTCCATAAAAATGTGAAGCAGAAATAGCTGCAGCTTGGGCCAGCATTCCGGTGTACAATCCAGCCATATCAGGTCTAAAGGAAATCCAAACCAAGCCTATCAGGTTTTTGTCAAAGGGCACATTGTCTGACTCAGAACACAGTGGTGGAACAACAGCATAGTTGGGCGGAAAAGCCAAAGGTTTGTTGAAATTCAATCTTTAGCAGTGTGTGTGACAGTTGCTCACTAGTGGAGGGTTATTCTTCATATTCTCCAATCACTCCTCCCTTCAATTCTCTTCCACACACAGTATTGTACACACATGCGTTTATAGACATGGAGTGAGCACATTATGGCAGAGCCATAATTGCTATTGCGCTGCCGGAAAGTAGAGACCTGTAGGAGGTGCGTACATTTTTAGCTCAATAAACGGTGACTTATTTCCTGGCCCAGACACCAGATATCTATCACATATACATCTGCAAAACATTAGCTATAAAAAGCGGTGCACAGACCCTTGTAATAGTCTGTACCATACAGTATATTAGAGTCAATAACAGCAGTACATAGTACTGTAAAGGGAAAATACTGTCATCGTGTACACACTACATTTCAAAATGTGCTCCCGATATGGTTAGGTATGAAAAGACATATGCGTTGTAGATGACCACACCACCACTTTAAATGTGCTCGATTAATATATTGATTTACTATTTTCATGTTACGATAATAGTGAAGTAATTGCGTCCTGAGCAGAGAATGACACCCCTACCTCTGTGTGTTGTAATACAACCTCCTCTGTTCTTTGTTTGCATATGTGGGCCGGAAATAAATGCATGTTAGAGCATGTGCATTAGGGGTGCACAATATATCGACTCAGTATCGCTGTCGCAATATCACGTTGCGCAATATGATATCGAAAATGTAGTAGGAAGTGCAATATTCAGTATATTTAGTGGAGAGATGCGTCAGTTGGCTGTTTGGCTTAGTTGTGTTTGATATAGACAGAACAGTAAGATGTGTGGCTGAGGAAGCTGATGATATAATAGAGATGGAAGAGGAGTTAGTGGCCTGAAAGAATGTATCCTCAGCAGCTTGGAATTGCTGTTGTACGAGTCCAATATGACTGTCAGTTGAAAATGTGTTTTGATATGTTATGCATATACTGTATGTTGTTATATGCATTTTCCCATACCCTTTGTGTTTTTACTTATGTTTAAAAATAATGAAATTAATATCGATATTGCAATTTTAATGATCAATATCGCAATATCACATTTAGTCAATATCGTGCACCCCTAATGTGCATGTGCGTGCACATGTGGGCCACAAAGCATTTGTTGTGGTTTGAGACGCCTGTGCCCTTAGAGTGACATCTAGTGGTAGAAAGTCATAATAGAGCCAATGTAACAACAAAGCCACATAACTCACTTGGTAACTTGGGGCACGGGTAGCATTTGTTTTGTCCCCACGAATTTCCCACGCTCCCACAGCAATCCTCCTGATTGGTCAGAACTGGCAGCGGGGTGCTATTACACTGAAACGCACGTCAGGGAGACAGGAGGATTATGGGATGTCAGTAGAAATGACCACGTAACTCTAGGTGGTGATTAGACGTGGTGCGTTGTCATTATGCTCACAGCCTGTTTGGGCGTCGTCTCCTGGAAGCAGCGGCCCTTTGGCTTGTGTCTCTGCGGGGGGAAGCGCACTGGTGGCTTGTGTGGTAGCTTGCCCTCCGATTGGTCGAGGGGGTGGATGACAACAGAGGTCTCAGGAGAATGGTGGACGCGCACGTTGATCTGCACTGAAAAGAGGTGAGGTGAAAGCAAAATGGTAAAGGTAATTGGTGTGTGTGTGTGCGTGTTTGTGTTTGTGATGGTAATACATATTTTACCATGACCGAATCAGAGGCAAATTAGGCGTAGTCTATTAAGTCCTCATTTTGTCCTAGTATGGTCATTCTGGAGAAAGACAAAAACACCTCTCCCTTCAATGCCATAGGGTGCTCCCTCCGAAGCTCCGCCCCATACTATGTAAACACATTGCAAAGACGGATGTTGTTGATTGCAGTCTGCACCAATTTGTGTTCCTATTTGTGGAGCCAGGGCTATGTAGAAGTACCGGTTTATTCTTTCAGCAAGCACAGATCAATCAATCAATCAATCTTTATTTATATAGCACTTTTCATACAAATTCATGTAACACAAAGTGCTTCACACT
>JAODUH010066722.1:0-11095 GCA_027564835.1 Typhlichthys subterraneus
TGGTAATCACGTGTAACTTTGTCCGGCAGATGTTGGGCCAAAATATCAGCTGGAAAATATGACTAATTATTAAATTAAGCATATTATATAAAGCATATTAAATAGCAAAAGATCAAAAGCCTATGGCGCGCCAAGCGTAGCCTACAGTACACCGCCTTGATTTAGGTAGAATGTAGCATGTTTAACAACCCGAAAGATTAGGGGACAACATATTCCATTTTCTTTCCCACACTAAATGCAGATATGTCCCAAAATAATCACTCGAGTGTGTCTGCGATGCAAGATGCACTTCCCAGACTAAGTACAGCACTTTACTAAACTGTAGTAAACTGCTGTAAAGTGTGTAACGTCTGAGTGTTGTAAATAAATACACTCCCAAAGGCTACAACCGGCTAATATGGGGCTTGGGGAATTTCTGCTTAGATAGCGCACACGCCCTAGATCAGACGTCATATTCGATGGGCTAGCCTCATTAAAAAAAAAAAATAAAAAAAAAATAAACATTGCGGTTTGCGGTACCGGCGTTTGCTTTCCATGGCCTGCGGTTGGGTTAGCAACACCGCGGTATTGCGGTTATCGCGACAGCCCTAGTACCAGTAAACTGTTGTTATAGCTGCAAAATTCACAACCTCTCTGCTATGGATTTAACCATGTACCAAATGGATGGATGAACTACAATTAACGTTGCTAAAAATGTCAAATTTTCCTTCGAGTTTCCTGTTTTTCTCCTTGCCTGAATATTTATAGAAATGTCTGTCTGTCGATCGTGTGTCTGTCTATCTATCTATCTATCGTGTATCTATATATCTATCGTGTATTGGTATTTCACCTAAATATATCAGGATATGATTTTTGGTCCATATCGCCCAGCCCTACCAGTGACACTGGCTCCACTCTGGAGTTGGCGACACATGGCTCCCATGAGAGATGGGTTAAATGCAGAGGATTTCGCAACATGTATGTGAAAATAAACAGCACCTTTTACCTTTTATGTGAACGCTCAGGCAAGGCTGGGTGCACTTCGTAAGATGGATCTCAGTAAAGCTGTGATTGGGCAATGACAATTCCACACTGCGGCCCTTTTGAGCAAGGGTGTGACGGGATGTGTGACACTTAGTTATTTTCTTCTCCTGTCTGTATCACACGTTCCTTGTGTCTAGTGGTGCCATTATACAGAGTAATGTTCCACTTTAGAACAGTCTGCCCACCTCCCCTCCCATAGGGCTGTTGTAAAGAATAGATAATGATAATCACATTCATATAGTTAAAGTGCTTTGACAATAATATAAGATCAGATACTGGAAAACAATAAACTTAGGTTAAAAAGACAAGTAATAGTAACAATTTGTACTAAACATTTATCTAAATTAACAGGAAACAAATGAAGACTTCACACAAAAAGCCTATTTTATTTATTTATATAAAAGTGATTTATTATTTTAGCGATTCCGCTAGCCTTATCTTCTCAAGCAGGGCGTTCCAGTTTTCCAGGGGCCCTGATGGCAAAGGACGGCCATCTTTTTTTTTTTTTTTATCTGCATAAGGCTAGACTTGGGAACAACCAGAAGAGCCCCACCCAAGGATGTGTGCCAGAAATAAAGGAGTGTCCGTCTATGTCTAGCTCCTCCAAAAAGAATCCTCACAAATGACTTGTAGCATAACTGAACGTCTGTTGCGGACGCTCTTAGAGGCTCGATTCAGATCGGCGGTTGCGAAGGTGCACCTAGTCAAAGGGAGGCCTCCCGTTGTAACGCAAACAAAAAGCCCCCATTGAAATAAATGGTGTGAGTGAACTGACGGACACACTGTTGCCGTCAGGTGATGCCCATCCTGGAAATCCTCTACCATGTGGAGGACAGGAACTCTCACCACGTCTATATGGCCCTCATCATTCTCCTCATCCTCACTGAAGACGACGCCTTCAACCGCTCCATCCATGAAGTGGTATGCACGCACAATACGCACACACACACTTATTTACCACATTTTTAGACCTGCTAGAGAACAGATGATTGTTATTATGCCCTGATATGCAAAACCATAGATTTCAAAGAGGGTGTACTTTTTTTCACGACTGTATATGCGCGCATATATATATATATGCACGCACGAATGTAAGCCATATATATGTAATTTAGAGTATTGATATTGTTTGCTCATAATTGCTGGTATATGACCTGTCCAACTACTGACAAATGCACTACATGTAAGTTGCTTTGGATAAACGCATCTGCCAAATGCTGTAAATATGTATATACGCACGACTGTGTATGTAGTCTTTTATTATATACATGCATACATGCATACATGTGTGTATGTATGCATACACACATGTATGCATACATGTGTGTATGCACATACATACATACATACGTATGTATGTACGTACATACATACATACATACATACATACATACATACATACTTCTTCTTTCTATAAATGTTATTCTGGCTAGTGTTTGCACAGTTTGACTACATTAGCTAGGTGCCAAGGTGGTCGCACCACAACATGTTCAAGTCTGTTAAAATAAACACTCCGGTTCTTAGCCATCACCCCCTCTGTTCCTCTGCTATATCGGTGTGTTTCTCCCCAAGGTGTTAAAGAACATCTCGTGGTACACAGAGAGGTCGCTGACAGAGATCTCACTGGGCAGTCTGCTCATTTTAGTGGTCATCCGTACCATCCAGTTCAACATGACCAGGACCAGGGTGAGATGGACAGGCGCGCACTCACACAGTACCACCACAAACCAGTTTCTTTACTAGCTTGTGAGTAGGGATGGGACGATATAAGATATTATCGTTTATCGCGATAAAAACACCGGCGATAATCGTAACCATTATCATGATAATCATGAATATCCTCACGTAAGTATGAATATTTTCACAAGTGACTTGAAAAAAAGCTATCTGGCTCACTTGTACAGTCCGATTGTATTGATTTACTAATTGATTTATTAGCCTGCATCTTTCCAGTCAATCACCACCATGGCTGAAGGCTCGGCTTGCCCATTGTGTACCACAAATAGAAAATATATATCGGATATTTTGAAATACTGGTTTCAAAACATAAAGAATCACACAAAAAATATACAGTACATATGTCATGATAATAAAAAAAGATGAGCAAAGATGAACTCATTCCAGTATGTTTTAGTGCCATTTTAAGAGTTAATTGCGATAATATCGCCTATCGCAATTATTTTGGCCAAGATAGTCGTGATATACATTTTTTATGCCGTCTGCCTGCTTGTGAGTCTCAGGAATCCTGTGTGTGTATTCCTCAGGACAAGTACCTGCACACCAATTGCCTGGCAGCCCTGGCCAACATGTCAGCCCAGTTCAGATGTCTGCACCAGTACGCTGCCCAACGCATCATCAGGCAGGTCACATGTGATCTAGAAAGATTGACAAGTCTGCAAATAATGGTGTCAGTATAGAGAGACGGCCGTGCAGTGGTCCGCAACGTTTCTCTTGACCCATGGCCCTCAAGGAGAAGTGCCCTGTAACTATGAATCTGAATAATAATGTCTTGCATAAATAGAAAGTCTAACATCATCTACGGTCTAGACTAGAGCGCACACACCCCTTAGCTTTTCCCCAGCTTTGGCGCCTAGCATAAAATGCCTATTGATTGACGCGATGTTTAATGATGATATGTGAATGGGGAGTTTATGGTAGGGGTGTGTTTCTTAAAATGACGGCCACACTTTGCACACTAACGGGGAAAAAAAGGAATGCTATCAATCTAGTTTTAGATTCCAGTCTTTTTTTGTGTCTTGCTGGTACCACTGTGCAGATGTGCACACTGTTAAGAAAATATGTGTATCATACAAGTTTATTATTATTGGCGCGAGCAGGGTTGTGTTGGCTGCATAGCTACACAGATTTTCCAAATGTCGACTGGCAGCGCCCAGCTCTTCATTTTAACTGACAAATGTGGTCAAAACTGGTGCTTTCATATTAAAAAAAAAAGATTTTTAATGAATACAGATCTTCCAGGCTTCTCAGGTCTCTAAGGAGTCAGAACTAAACATGGTGACACAGTTTTGAGTCATAATGCTTCATATAGCAGCTAGCTGGAACCAACTCTCTGATGACCTCAGAGGTGCCTCTACTCCAGCAATGTTTAAATCTAGACTCAAAAACTCAAAGGCCTATTTGGATGAGTTATACATTGGGTAATGCAATTTTAAATCACTCTTACTCTGTCAATTGTATTTAGTCTTTTTCCTATTTAATTTCTTAACTTATGAATCTTTTTAGTTCTTTCCTTTGTCTTATTTGTAAAGCACTTTGAGAATTAACTGTGCTTTATAACTTAAGATGGCTTCCCTGTTATATTTACTGGCTGCAGATATGACCTTGACCCCTCAAATAGTTTCAGAATAACTAATAATGTTTATTATTATAAGAAATTAAAACTATTAGGTAATTTGTTCAATTTACCAAATCAACTTACCAATTATCAAAATACCAAAAACTTACCAAGCAGTCCACTGCTAAATCCTAGACATGAAAACAGGACTTCAAATGACAACAATAGAATCCACCTGAATGCAACATGGGACAAACGATAGGGGTCATGTCTATCAACATGTAGTCCCTACATTGATATATAATGCATCAAAGCAGCAGTGGAGCATGTTGCTATCCTACGTATGTGTCTATCAGTGCCTTGACATGAGTCTGGAAAGGCACAGGGTCGTTATTGTTCTTTGTTCTGCACAAGGGTTGCAGGTGTAGCCCGCTTGGCAGTGTGCGAGTTGGAATAGAAGACGTTAATTTTCTTCCACACAAAGTCCCATTGAACGGCTTCGAATAATGGCCTCATTGACAATAACGGGCCGATTACAAATAGACCTTCTCATTGCTGTGCCGGTGTCAACGTTCAGCTGTCACAATTAGCAACAATATAGGATGCTCATAAAGTCAATGGTGTGTGTGTGTGTGTGTGTGTGTGTGTACACGTACGTATACTCAAGGTCAAGCTCAGCAGACCCTGAGAGATTTGATGTATGTCTGTGTTCTCGAGCCTCACCACATGTAATCACACACACATCCCAGCACAGACCAAGGGTGAACCCAACATTTTTACTAGAGGGAATTATATTGAATGATGAAGGTCAGCTACCCCCCCCACCACACACACACACACACAAGGAACAAACACTTGACGCTCCACCTACTGAATGTGGGGATATTGTATTGGAAATGTAATTGTTGGGTCAATTAAAGGTGCACTGCATAAATGTCCTAATGGTGTAAACCACCATTACAAAGTGTTTATAAGTTAATTGTACAAATTGTGAGAAGCTGGAGAATCTGGCAATACGAGATGTCTCACGATACAGGGGCCACAATGCGATGTATTGCGATACTGTAAGCAAGGCGATATATTAAGATTTCTAATTTGTGGAAAACTGTCATGGCAATGCTAATGTGTGGGGTCGCTGAAAATTGTAACAAATGTGTATGTGAACTTGCTTAGGGACTGCAGTTGGAAATGGGCTCTTAAGCTAAATCTGGTAACAAGCGTATTTCCTCTCTTTTGAGGTTAATGTATTTGCACATGGTCCCTTTTTAAAAAAGAAATTAAAATTTTAATAAATAAATGTAGTCAAAACAAATATGATACCATGGTTTAAAGAATCTATACAGTCTGAATATTTTCTTGCACCCCTATGCCTCTTTCAGACGTAATTTATTTTTTTGATTAGACGCGCTGGCCTGGGCATTTTTCATGTAGAAACAAAAGCAGCTGAAACGGTTGTTACAGTTCTTATGGGAAACGCCAGGTCTCACTATGCACTTGTGATTGGTCAACTGTCAAAGAAGCGGATGACGTAGGGCGTTTTCTTCTGAGAAGTTTAACTTTTCTCAACTGAAAAAGAAGCCCAGAGCTGCTCGGGGAAAAAGCCCCTGCGTCAGCATTTAACTTCTGCGCCCACGGCTCTTATAAAAACATGGCCCGCTCCATAGGGTTATAATGTAAAAAAAAAGAGGCCGACAGCTTCCCAAAAGTCTGAATGCGGGCGCGGACTAATGCACCAGTCATTGCAAGTAAAGCCATTGTTTGCATTATCAGCTGTCATCGGGGCTAACTAAGATACTAGCATCACACCACTACATTTACCAACACACAATTAAGTGCTTGGAGTGAAGTGGGTAGGATTTGTTTTACCATAATACAATGGAGTAAGAAAGATGATAGTCAAGGTGGGTTAGGTTCCTCTGCCCACAGAGCTCCTACAGTAGACTATCCTGCCTCTACAGATGCCGACATTCTCCAGAACGGTTGTGTTTCAGTGGCTGTTTCTTGGTTAATCCCTCTCTCCCCTCTCTCCCACACAGTTTGTTTGCTTTGCTCTCTAAAAAGCACAACAAGGTGTTGGAGCAGGCAACACAGTCTCAGAGGGACAGACAGGGAGACAGCACTTCTCTGACAGATTACGTGAGTATACCAAGACGCACACACGGTTGTCATAAAGCAAGTTTTGCACCACATAGCAAGTGAGCCGCATTGAGTCCGCATAGAGCGCTGAATGTTTTTCTTGCCGTCGAGTACCATACATATTTTTTTCGAACTTGGGTCCCATAATGCGGAAGTGATTTTGGCTCTCTGTTGTGGGAACCGTAACATTGAGATGGTGTTTTCTGGCCCTGTCAACAATAGTTTCACATATTAGGCAACAGTAGTGTCCCCAAAATGGAAGTGTTTCAGAGTTCATCATTAGTATTACTGACCGTTTGAACCAAGGATTGTGTAAGATCGCCATTCATATGCCTTACTCGATCATAGAATGTAGATAAGTAAACTTCATCTGGTTTTATTTTTCATTGGACAGTCTTTTAGTGTATATGGTGAATATTAATACTTAATTATATTTCTAAGTTGGTTTTATCATTAGTTTTATTTAGTATCAAATATGTATTATCTAGTGGGCTGTGATGTTTGCTTGTGATTATTGAACTTATATTTAAGTAACAAAGGTAAATTGATCAAATAAATCAAAAACATTGTGGTATACTTGTCTGTGAGACTGCTGTTATCCTTCAGCTTAGACTACAACTCCTCCATTTGACTTTGGCTTCCATGTACCGGTATACTGTTGTGGCTAATAGTTCCATTTTAGCTGTAGCTGGACATATAAATGGCAGTGAATACATAGCATGTACACACACTTCCCTGGATGCAAACACACAAATACAAATTTAATTGTGTCCGTCATATGATCTTTTACATTTTCACATGATGACTAAAGCACAACAAAAGGGATGTATAGACGTATTTCCTTGGCAGGTATTGTCTTAGGTTTTATTATTAAGTGGTGTCTGAGTAAGATAAGACATGTTTGTCGTTCAGAGGAAGGGGGCCTTCTAACCTCTTGACTATGCCGACAGGCAGCCTTGCTATTTGTATATTTTGCTAATGGCACTCTCTGAGCCTAGCACTAATTGAAACGACATAACATACTAGTTGGGGTCAACTTAAGTTACATCCAGTTCTCTACTATCTGTAACTGTTTTATGGGGTTATTTTTCTGTGTGTGCTGTTGACCTGGTGTTTCTGACCCATATTATCTTAGAAACTCCTTTAGAGGTTCACTCCATGATTTGTCTATGCAGTTTCTCTTAAAGTAAAAAAACCCGTTGATAGAAATGGGGGATTTTTCTATCAAAGACTGTACTGTATCTTTTATGATATTATAAAATATAGCACTACAAACCTAATGAGAATAGCACGTGCCTCTGCTAGGCAAGTGGTGGCATTAATTTTTTGCATTCGTTTTCATCCACATTATGTCATGAGAAACATTTTTTGTTTTGATTCCTCGTAGACCATGATACCTCGTGCCGTATTTGTCGTTGGGTTTGTACATTTGCCATGTCTATTGCAGTGTCCATCAGTGTGTTTGGTAGTGTGCTGTTTTGGCGTACGTCTTGCATTCTGGCCTTGTGTTCGCCTGTTAGCGGGGTCATCCAGTCTAGACACCCTGTGTCTAGGATCGCTGTGTCTGTCGTCACTGAACGATGCAGTTGTTATCACATGGGGTTGAGTAATCTAATATTATAATAATGAAATGCAGTCTGTTGGCAGGCTCACAACATTATTCATGAAATGGGCAGTTGTTTTGTGCCAATGCATTTTCAATTGCCATGTCATAGTTCACAATAAAATATATGAAACAATAGCTGGCTACATGATTATTTTGTCAGCCTGTCGTTTGAGCTCTCTCTGTTACGATTATGCAGCTCAGCGGTAGCGCATCACTAACGACTGCAACCGTGTTGTATTCTTCCCCTCTTGCTCTGATCCTGCCCAGTACATATTCTCCACTGGCAAAGCACTCATTCTCAAACCGCTTGCCCATGGGTGCATCTTCTTTGTCTCTCTCTCTCTCTCTCTCTCTCTCCCCCCCCCTCCCCTTCCCCCACCTTCTCCCATGTTTGTGTGTGTGTGTAGGGGGGGTGTGTGTTTATGCTGCTGTGTCTGGTTAGTGTCAGTGCTGGAGAAGTGAAAGGTTAGGGCCTGCCGGCCTACCCCAGGGGACAGACTAAGGCTTCTAGCCCTTGTGGGGGCAACACTCGGTCGGCCCGTGCAGTGTCACCCCCCCCCCTCCAAACCCCCCCAGATCTCCACCTGCCTGGTGGTCTCAACACATCCCATGTTTATTATTGTATTATTCCTGTAAACGACATGTGAGGGACGTGCATCAATATGGCTGCACAAACATGTATGCACACAGGTGTGTGTGTGTGGCACTAGCACTGCTAGTGTTGTCTCTCTGCCTCTTAATCTGTTAACTGTCCAGCATTTCTTGGAAGACGCTATGAAGAGAGACACACACACACACACACGCACACACCCAGAAGCATGTTGGACCACCCCGTTTGTGTTTATGTGTGTGTGCGCTGGAGACGTAGACTGTAATGCCTGTTTAATAGCCAGACTGAATGTGTATACATTAGCTTTGTAGCCCTGTTAAGCTCATTGATTGATGGCCTGTGTTCTCCATGACTAGATGGTATACATGTATTCTGTTCAGCCTTCCTCGGATGTGGCTCTTTTGTCATAACACGTTTTTCTTTTTTCTTTTACAAGATCTACAGTTTTCTATAAATATGTTAAGAGCTTACACATTCTGACCAGTCGCTTTTATTAAAGCAGACTTAAATCTGCCAGGGAAGAAATTAGTAAAGAGTTAGGCCTGGACTATTTATAATTTGCTTCTCTACTTCTTCTTACTCTAAAGTGCATATAAAAAACCAACCAGGCTTGGTTTGAGTTCTAGCAGATGTTTCTATCTTGGTGTGAAATACTTTTGCTTACACTTTCACTCCAAGTAAATTGTCTTTTACACCATTTGGGAGTAAATACAAACATTTACTGAATGTTGAACAATCGTGTCATAATATGTACAATAAATAATTTTGTGCAATGATACATTGCTATTTTACTAATATTTATCTCTGGTTTTGGAATTACTGTCTGTTAAGACAATTGACAGACTGTTTACTGATTAACAGAAACTAGTTTTCCTTAATTTCTCAGAACAAGAATATGAATAAGAATATGGTTACCGTAATTTTTTTTTTGCCAGTTTACAAGTATTTCGATATTCTTTGGCCGTTTTCAGCCTGTAATCGAACCCACAAATACTGATGCTCCAGAAACTTAACTAGTATGACCGCTTTATAGCTTCTTTTATGAGCAGGTTGATGTGCAAACATAATTACAAAGTTTACACAAAGCTTTTGGATAATTAATTGGCTTTTTTAAATGTTAACTTTGACAAACTAACACATCTTGCAACACAGGGCTGGTTGTTGCTGAAAACAGGCCTAGATATTCCTTAAGAAAATGTGTATCCAGCTGTAATAGTCATACAACAACATCTGATAAATGTTATTTTGTTTTTAATGGGAAACATAATTAGCTTTTCTTTCAGAAAGTGACCCCAAACTAGTAGTGTATGTGTACTAAGGGAACATGCATGTTGTAATCTTCAGCCTGTACTGTAAGTAGCAGCCATTATCGCTCATTAAACGGTGCCTCTCTGAAGTCTACAGTATATAGGCTACTGTAAAGGCTGGTTTGAAAGAAGGGGTGCAACCAGAAAGTGCTCTAGACTTAAAGCCTAGCTTGTTAGAACAGCCGCTGCGTTTGCCAGTCTGTCTGCATGCCCCTCATTACCCAGCAACCCGCTGTGAGACGTGGAACATGACTGACTGCTGCTACCTCCAGTCTTCCTTGTGATCTTTAAGTGGTAGTGTTAAGTTGGTAGTGAGTCTGTTGTTGTTGTTGTTGTTTTACCGGCTGGTTGATCCACCCTCTGCCAGCTTTACCTGTCAGGGTTCTCTTAAACGCCTGTCTCTGTGCCAAGCTGTCTGAATAGCCGTGTCTCTCCAGGCTGTCTGTCTGTCTGTCTCCGCCTATCTGTCTGGCTCATTCTGCGTGTCTCTCTCCCCATATCCCTGTGTGTGTGCGTGTGTGTGCGTGTGTGTGTGTGGGGGGGGGCTGCAGGCAGCAGGTGCTCTGGGGTCCTGATGTGTGTCTAGACGGGCAGCAATTAGGGCAGCCTCGCTGTGCCTCGGCCATTCCCTGCCCAGCACGGTGAAACCTCACAGCGCGCCGGGAATCAATTACCACCGCCCACCTACCTGCTAACAGCATCATCATCGTCGTCATCATCTGTGTGTGCGTGTGTGCGCGCTGGGAGGGTGGGCAAATGACAGGCCTGACCTGATCACAGTGCTCTTTAGAGCGGTGTGGTTATTATGAGATGGCCAGACAGTGACCTATTTAAAAGCGGCAAGGAAAAGAGAGCTAGAGAGAGAGAACACATCGCTGCTGCTCTCTCTCTCTCTCTCTCGCCCTCTGTACTTTACTTCCTCCCACTGTCATTCTCTTTCTCTCCACCCCTCCTATATGCTCTCCCAGTCTGGAGCAGTCTTGCAGCAATGTACAGAAGTTCAAACGGATTACTTATTATGCACACATTATAATTAGGTTCTGTGTGTGTGTGTGTGTGTGTGTGTGTGTGTGTCGCCATGCCCTTGACTGTGTCACTGCTCTTTGCTAATGTGTCTG
>JAODUH010066744.1:0-16920 GCA_027564835.1 Typhlichthys subterraneus
ATGGCTCGTTATCAGTCTCTGCAGAAGCCCATTGATTTGAGTCAGGTGTGTTGGAGCATGGAGACATCTAAAACATGCAGGGCTGCGGCCCTCCAGGACCAGGGTTGGGCACCGCTGCCTTATAGCCTTACTGCATTATATTTTGTCACCTGATGCCTAGATGTAGCGTTTTCCTTTACATTAAAAAGAAAAAAATCCACCTTTAATTTGACAGAGAAAAGGCACAAATTGATGCTTTCAAATGTATTAGACTGCAGGCTGGTAAATTTGAATGTTTGATGTTCAAAAGTTATATGTGGGGACCCCCCAGAACCCCCATATGAGGAAGATTCCCCTCCTTACAAAACCTAAATTAACCAACGATATTTTACTTTTGCAGTAACTATGTCAAATATTATCACATTATTCGTTTTTTTATCGTTGTCATTCTGCCTATGCCTTTTACTCGGACATCAAACTGAAAGTTAATGAAAAGTAAGGTAATTTTACATTTGACTTAGAGTGGGAACCCTGACATTAATATTGGGTATGATAGATTTACAGCTGGTGTGCTATTGATCAAGCATCGATAAGAGTGAATATTACTGGCGGTGGGGGGCCCCCAAATTAAATTCTAAATAAATAGGGCCCCATTAAGACTTGGGCTGGCTCTGTTTTATGGTCACACATATAACCCATGTATTAACACAAACCCTGATTCAAACTGAGCACTATAGCAGGATGAACGCATAAGATACTGGATACACAGATACCTATTAACATAGTGTACTAGGGACAGGGATAACCTACCTATCGCAGGCGTGTATTAAAAGTACACTTTTAGCTCTTATTTACTAGTCTGCTTGCACTGTACAGTTCAGTGGGTCAACTGGGTTCTTGTCTCTTGTGCCCTCTAGTGGAAAGGACAGGGAAGAGCACTCAGCTGATGGAAAACTTTCTCAGATTATAGTGTGACTGAATAAATCTAATCTTTATGAGCAGACTTGACAGATCAAGTCAGTCTGTCAAAGAACATATTTATAAAAAAAGTTAACATACAGTCATGGTTCTGTTACAGTCACGACAAACACTGAATAGGAGCTACAATTAAAAATTCAACAGACAATATCATAAATGTAATATTAACACTGCTTTATTTTAACTGGGAAACAGCCATAAACAGCAAAAAAAACATAGATCCCTAAAGAGATTAGAAGTCAGAACATCATCATACAGGAGGCTTGACAAGTATTTGGAAATTAGATATCCACAGTTTAAGTTAAAGTAATTCTGGAGATCAAAACCTCTCCGGTCAATGCCATAGGGCCCCTCAGAAGCTCTGCCCCACACTGGAAACACATTACAAAGGCTATTGTTGAGTGGTGCGGTCTGCACCACTAGATGTTCCTATTTACGGAGCCAGGGCTGTGTCATGTAACAGTGCTAATTTTTTTCAGCACTCAAAGATTGAGCCGCTAGTATGCAGCTGCTCACTAGCTGCCCACTAGCCAGGAGATATTTGGTAAATTTGTCAAAAAGTGGATTATATTTATTATATTTAAGATAAAAAAAAGACCATTTGACAATTTAACCTGCCATCATGTACGGTTGACGCCAAGTTAACCTTACAATCCAACAGCTCAACAAAAAAAAAAGTTTTTAGCTAAATTAATCAAATATCTAGTTCAGTTTAAAACCATAACAAGTGTTGGCATATAACCTCAACATGAAATCTTTCCACTTTTGAAAAGGTCATTGGAGGGCAGAAAGTACACAGTTAATCTCTAACATTAACAAATGTAACTTCCATGTAAAAAAAGAGAAACACCTCTATAATCCAAAATGTCTGTCCAATCTAGTTTGGAAACAAATGTGGGAGGGGAGACGAGCCGCCTTAGTTGTTCTGGTTTCAACAAATGACAAACTTTATTTTATTCATTATAGTAACTACTACCACATTGAAAATTGCTACAGGTTCTGCTCTTGCAATAAAGTAATACTATAATATGATTACCTCAAATATGAATCCTGAGAAGCACGATGTGGAAAACTAGGACACGTGTCAAAATGACCACTCCTTCTCTGAGACAGCCAGGGCATGATTCTGCCCCAGAGTGGAACTTCCACTGCACTCTAAGGCACATGGGCACAGACATACAGTAAATATATTTCAAATAAAATAATAAAATAACTATTAAAAAATAAAAACACAGACAACCCTCGTAACAAAAAATATAATTAACAAAATTAAGGCACATCAACCGTATATGGTCAAAGTAAAAAAAAAAAAAAAAAAGAATGAAATGGCAGAGCTTTCGTTTGCATTTATATAAAGCATTTTGGAGCTATAGAAATTACACAGGCACGTGTTTTTTTTCAGTCATAGGTCCAACCAACAGCGACAAGAACATGATGCTACATCATGGACTTTACCATGAAGTGCAACACCTAGATAGGTGATATCCATTTTTTTTTTCCTCAAATTTGGATTTGCATGTCCTTTTTAAAATGTAAGGCTGATTTAGATACTATAGTCAACAGCTATACTTGATGTTATAAGTAATAAAAAAGACATACTGAAACATACTGTATGAATGGATTTGGATATTTGGATTAGTCTCACTTAAGATGTAGTCGAAAACATCAATCTTTGTCCCACGGAACAGATAGGACCTCAAAAGTAATGCTAGTTAGGATTCAGTGGCATATCTAAAAAGCTCACCAACAACCCTTAAAATGCAAAGTCGACGCTTCATTCAAACTGAAACTCATTCCCACCTCAACTTTCAAGCACCATGTACTGAAGTAGTGTTTATATGCATACCAAACAAATGTGTGGATTCAGGTATGGGAGATATGAGCAGTCGCAACAGCTGTGCAAGGAGCCCAACATAAGTGGTTCATGTTGTGCAGGTGGGATATGATGTCTTCTCAAGGCAATAAATATTTGCGTATGCAATTCAGACAGGCGAAATCCAAAACAAGCGGCTCTTGATGTAAAATCTGGATATTTCTGGGACGTAGGTCACACTTCTTCAAAGAAGGCCATCTGAGACATGTATGCAGAGTTTCGCTGCAAACAGAAAGGAACAACAGTATATTGTGAGCACTCATAGTTTACAGAAAGGCATACAATATTTTTAGATGTACAAACCTATGAATTATTTGAGGTATACTCTCTTATAAACCTTAACCAAAAATCACAGAAGATGTGCCTTTTTATAGGCCTTGGTAGTACTGGTATTACAATTATGGGAATTTACAGCTACACTGGGCTGACATCTTTAATATGAATTAATCACCTTGTCTGAATATAGTAATTAATCATTCATGGTTTATACTCCAGTCAACAGTGCTCGTATACTGTACGTGGGTCTGGCAGCACTCATATTCAGGCATCATAGTAAATATCAAATCTAGGTGTATGAATTTCATTTCTATAATAAATAAGACTGACAATGTAATAACCAACTATTAACACACCATAGAGCGTTAAATCAAGGTAAGTAAACGTAACTATACACAATGTTCAGGCAATGTCATATAAGAGTTTGTTATTATTATTATTATTATTATTATTATAAATATACCCTGTATATTGTATTATGCAAGTATTTCTCAATTGGGGGTATGTGTAATTCAATGTAAAAATCTGGATAATATGTGAGATAAAATTCAATTTCATAATATTTGATAACAGTAACCCTGAGAAAAACAGTAAATGTCTAAATTTGTAAGTTTTTTTTTAAAGTAATTGACTTTTGGAAAGATGTTGCATTTACTGTACCTAAAAAAAAAAAAAAAATGAACAGTGAAAACACCTTGAACTGTGAAATGTCCTATTTTTCACATTGAAAGTGAGCATGTGCCTGTCATTCAGAACACAAGACAAAATAAGATTTTACTTTCCAAACGTAATGTGCAAAATAAAAAAAATGTTCTCAATTAGATTGTTTTGTAATCGTTAGGAGCCGAAATTGAAATCACGATTAAATATCGATTGAATGCACAGCCCTAGTCAGTACTTCATTAAATTATATATTTACATTATGTTATTAAATGATAGCCTGAGACTGGGGTACTTTACTTTGCTGGGAAAATAATTGAAAAAGGGGGTTTGAAGATTGAGAGCCGACTCTATTATCTAGCTATAATGTTTAGTATGATCTGCTGAGATAAAGATAAAGTTGTTGTTTTAGTGCACAGACAGATAGACAGACAGACACCCTCACGTTGCTGTGGGGCAGGTAGAGGGTCTCGGAGGCGTAGCTGCGTGCCTCGCTGCGGAGGCCATACAAGCTGGCCTGCTGCTCCTCTAGCTTCAGGGACTCGATCTCACACTTAAGCTCCTTCAGCTGGTCCTGCAGGTTCTTGCTCTTCTCCATGTACTCCATCCTGCAGGACGGGGGCCACGGGGGAGGGGTAGAGAGCAGGATAAGACCAATGTGTAAAAGGAGGAGTCCTGCACTGGTTACTAGTGATGAGGGAATGAAAGGATCTGCCGCTGCTAGTGCATGGTCGATAGTGTGTGTGCGTTTGTTTGAGAGAGCGAGGATGGACGAATCCCCGCTCTCACACAATGTTTCAGCAGATATTTATTACGCCTACTTTGTCGGAACATTGCTTTACAGAGTTTTGACCCGACCCACCCGCACCCGCAATATTTTCTGATAAGCGGGTCAGCCCGTGCATCACTACTGGTTACCATGCCGACATGTGGATTAGTTAGCGTTTAATGTAACTTTAATCAGGCCATTAATCATTTAAGGGCATTCTATATATTTTATAGGCCAGACGTGTTATTGCCAAGATGGTCATCATGGGTCTCATAAATGGAACCCACACAGGACTCAGAGAGCCAGATTTTAATAAGAGAATATACTGTAGGTGGGCCACATATTTTTGGCAAATATTTATGTGAGCGTCTACGATAGCGAGACAAACCTTCTATAGAAAGTTTTCCATAGAATTATAGGATGCCGCCAATTCCAAGTCTCTCTGGCATACGGGCTTTTGCACAACAAATTAGCAGCCACGCCCAAATTCGTCCAGTTTGCAATGCAGTGTTCCTTATCTGAAATTAAATTTAGCCAAAGTAAAGACAATAAAAATGTTTGGTAGACTATGGCACCAAAATCCAGGTATTCCTACTGGTATGGGTTAAAATGAATGAATGAATGAGGGTTACATAGCACAAAGCCGCAGCCGTTCTTCCAACTACGATACAGGGTTATGATAGATAGATAGCTGCTAGCAACAACATAAAGTGATATTGGGTTAAACAAGAAACGTTAAAGCTAAACAAAGACATACGCTAACATAATGTTATATGTTTTGTATAATATGACTGATCACTGACCCAGGTAAAAACATTATTACTCGCGGTACCAAAAACAGCAATCTGTTTCCGGTAGGGGATACAAATTTGGTATGACACGCAAGTGCGTCTTTATCAATGAGCAACGTTTAGGTTAAGTAAATCAACATAACATTATTTAAGAAGCCTATTTCTAATCCGTTTACAAGCAATAGCCTATATTAATCTAATGTAGTTATTGATGTGCACATCACTCTTGATAATATCCTGCACACTCAACTTGTTTATGCTATGGTGGCCTACCAGTTACTGTATCAAAAAATAGATTTACAGATTTGGTCATCTGCAAATGTTGAATATTAAACTTTTACTTCCGGTTTGTGTACTGGTGATCGTCATCACTTCCTTGCCTTGTATACTACGCAGCTGGCCATATCCTCATAGGGGCGTTACCAATCAAACTGTGTGCAGTAATCTACGCAACATATGTGCTTTTCTCTCACTGTTTCCCCGCCTCTCTCTCTTTTTTAGCCAATACAGAGCAGGAAGCTAACAACCCACTTTGAAAAGGTTTACTACTGCTCCGTGTCACATCAACATGGCTAATTCCAAAAACAACTAGAAATACTTGGTTCATGGAATGGGTCCTTTCAACAAATATCTCCTACCATTTCGCTAGTTTACTGTTCTATGTGCGTGTTGAAAATATAATCCAGTACTTCTACAGAGCCCTGGCTCTGTAAATAGGAACATAAACAGTGGCGAACACCGCTCAGAACAATGCCATTGGCTTCGCAATGCGTTTCAATGTGTGGGCGGAGCTTCTGACAGAGTTTGTTTTGTTTTGAGCTCAAAGTTAGCAAGCGTTCTCGAGAACGACTAACCCTGCCTTTAAGTAACATGTACAATATAGTATCATCTTTGTGAGGAGCTATTTTCAGCAAAACCCACTAGCCTGAAGACACATTGTCTCCTTGAATGAATGAAAAGGGAATTTATATGAATATTTCCATGAATTTATACAATTGTTATGCTAGGTGCCAACAGAGGTTGGCTTTTTTTGTTTATTAGAATCCCTATTAGCTAATGTTGTAATAATGATATTCTTCCTGAGGTTCGACACGTAAAAACATCCATAACAGGTTTATACAAGTTAATACAGTTATAGTATGTACATTCATAATACATTACGTAAAATTACTTATACACACACACCCACATACATAACAGATAGAAAAAGAAAGAAAATATGCATTCTAAATATTAGCATGCATTTAAACACATTTTGTGATCTAGGCTGCTTGTCTGATTGTAATAAGTATATTTTAATTTGTTTCTTAAAATAAGAAATGGTATTTATTTTTAAAACATAATCTGGCAGAGCATTAAATTCTGTGACTGCTACTGTTGACTGGTCCCAAGAAGAGGGATCATATTTCGCTGATATTGGCCTCCCTTCATTGGTACCAGTCAAATATAGAATTGATTTTAAGGTGCTGCTGCTGGTTTTCAAGACACTACATGGTTTGGCTCCGTTGTACATTTTAAATCTCTTTAGTGTATCAGACTTCGAGGCCTCTTAGATCATCAGATCAATATCTTTTAGCTATTCAGGAGTCTCCGCTGAAAACAAAGGGTGATTGTGCCTTCTCGGTTGTTGCTGTGGACTTAATTTCTGTCAGATCATCCCTTACCATCAACACTTTTAAGTCTCGTCTTAAAACATATTTCTATTCTGTGGTGTTCAAGTAGCGTTAATGACACCTGTGCTTGTTAGTTTTGTGTTTTGAATTTATTGTATGTTGTATTTTATTGTTGTTATTGCGTAACTCTGTACAGCACTTGGTTCACCGTTGGTTGTTTTTAAATGTGCTTAATAAATAAATTGACTTGACTTGAGACCCCTCTATAAATGACAAACAAAACAACATGATAAAATGCTCAGGGAGGGGGGAGGGGTTCTGGCTTCCAGCTCACCTCTCCTTCTCTATCTCCATAGACAGCCTTTTCATGTCAGAGTCCTTGAAGTCGAGGCGCATGGAGGCAGAATCGTAGGAGACCTCGGCCGGTTCAGGGGGAGGAGGGGGGGGCAGAGGGCTGGAGTAGGCCGCTATGAGCTTGGGTTCAAGAGGAGGAGGTGTTAGCTTAACAGAGAGCAGTGCTGTGCGTACACACGCATTGACATGGCAGTCAGCCATTCCCTGTGTACATTTTACACACACATACACACACTATACCTAACTTAATCTGTACACCGGTGTCTTCACTTACTTTTAAGTCTGTCTGCGATTTATTAGTTTGCATCCATTATCCATTAACTTGAAATAAACATGATCTGACAATACATTCATTTTGATTGTACTTCTCTAATGGTGGCTTTGCAGAAACATCACAAACGTTACCTCCTCCCTTCAGTGTGTTGATGTGCGTGTTGGCGAGAGCAGTGCAATGCAGCACTACTTCATTATTACTGTACATCAAGAACATGGATAATGGCTGTTTTGTCTCTATAATGTGAGTCCACAGGTCAGCTTTCATAGAGAATATGACCAAGTGGCCGGCATTAATGCCAATTTTATTGGCATTTATCTTTCTCCTCACTCACACAGAAGCACTGATTGATGAAGTGTAAAGTGATATTCATTGATGAATAGTTGGATACTGATTGATTAGTGTAAAGTCATATTCTTTGGTCACATCTGTCATTAACATTTGTGTTTTCCAACCCTTTGTTTCTTCAGCTGACAGACAGCCCATTACTCAGTGAGCATTGATAGTGGTACAGAGATGTGCATACTGGGTAAGTGGTTTTGGTGATTTCTAGAAGCTTCTGCTTAGCTCTCCGCTCTGCGTCCTTGGCCTCCGTCAGGTCCTGCTTCAGATGGTCTGCCTCCTTCGACCTGCAAACAGCAGCAGTGTCACGTCCTCAGCAGGCGAAATAACAGCTGCTTTCTGCTTGTGTGGTCAGAAACGGCATGGAGAAGTTACATGTTGTTTCTATGAGGTCACAGTCCTCTGGAGAGATGCCATGATCAGACACATGACCTGCATATGAAGTGCTCACTATACACATACACACTATACAGTTGTGAAGTCAGGACAATGTGGCAGATCCACGATTCATCACCACCAGTAATAGCCAAAATGAAAATCAGGGGTGCAGCCATTGTCACTTACGCCCCAAATGCACAATCGATATCAGGGAAGCAGGCTCATGACATACATGTTCCCTGTTTAAACATGTTACTTTTAGTTTCTTAATCGTTTGTTGTTTTTGTATCATATCCCTATTCTTAACAGATAAAACGTTTGAGAGGTCTGGGACCTTTCATAGGCCTATCTGACTGTGTTTGGGACTTAACAGAACAATATGTTTGGAAGGTTATTACTGGTAGGAACTGCAGATGGCAGTTAAATATGTACTGCTAGTAGAGTTCACTGTGTTTGGCACACAAGAAAATACATTAAAAAAAGGGAAGGGAAATCTGCCTACAGGAATTATATCTTATTGTTATTTTACCTGTTACTAACCTGTAATATACTGTTCATTTTACCCTTCTGCTTTCATGTGGAAGCATGTGCATGCATGTAATACATTTACTTTAAAGCACTTTGAGTCTTGTATGATAAAGATTAGTATTATTATGTATGCCTTGATATCCTTGTAATGGAATGGAATAAATAGAATATTCAAAATTCAAATTAAACTAGCTACTCAGACCATCACTTTTCATTTATGTTTCTTGAGAGGCAATGAGAATCTTCCTCACTTAATTAACCATTAACCATTATTAAACACTACTCTGTAGCAAAAAAGTATGCATTGTTTGCAGATCAATCAGTATTTTAATCCTGTTCTGTTTCTCACTGAATGATGGCTCTACTGGAAGTACATGATATTTGCAGCATCAAACAGACATTTAGACTTGACAATACATTCTACCAGTAAGCAGCTTGGCAGATAGGTTGGAAGTAAGCTTTTCAAAATGATGGATGTTCATTTGCCGGTCCAGCACATACAAGTGTTCATTTACGATAAACGGCGGTGGTAAGCGAGCTACACGGGCAACGGCTTGACAGAGGTTCAACTACCATGTCATAAGCACCTCCTCGCTGGCTTCAATAGCGTGATGCGCTCCAACACCACCACCCTGAACACTACACACCTCCTCTCTGACTGCTCCACCAGCTTGACAGCCAGCTGCTCTGCCTCCCTCATCTTCTGCTCCATCAGCCTCTTTTCCTCCTTGGTCTTCATGGCCGTCACCTCCAGCCTCTGCCGCTCCTGCTCTGCCTCAGCAGCCTTGTGGGCCAGCAGCTTGGCCTCCTCCTCCGCTATCTGGGCCTTCTCCGCCAGCAGGTCCGCCGTCTCCTCGGACCGCAGCTAGGGGGCGAGCGAGCGCTTATTGATCACCGGATCTGCTGCTGCAGGGAACTTTGATAACGCTTCGCTCACAGCACCAGAACATGCGAGCGGAGTGGAGCGGGAGTGAGCGGGGCATGCGGATTTTGGACAGAGCGCAGAACGGAATTTTTAAAAAGATGGATCGTTGCCCTATGTCCCGCTCCAATTTCGCTCCGCTTACACCACGAGTCTGAAGCATGCTCAAGTCTGACCCAGAATCCATATGTGATCAACAGTAGACAAAACTCAGGTCAATAATGGAGTTCACCAAGTAAAATGAGAAGTCATACAGGTGTACTATTAATATAAAACTTACTATGATGTGGGGTATAAGAAAAAGATAGTGGTGACATCGTTTCAGTCAGTAAAGATTCATTTTGGAATCTAAAAAGACATCTCTCGAAAACACGAAAGTGCAACGTGAATACGCTGGGAAGAAAGCAAAACGTTAGCAAGTAGAATAGGCTACGGTAACTTGTAACAAAAGTGTAAAGGAAATATAGCCTAATATTCAAACAAGTTCGTTTTGTCATTAAGTAGGCATAATATATGGTTAGTTTAATTTAAATTGTGTCGTCCATTCATTTTTTCCATTTTTTGGAGCGAGCGGACGGGGCGATTTGAGCAGTGCACGATGCAAACTGCGTTGAGCGCTGAGCGATAATGAGCGGACCGGACTGATGTGGCTTTGAGCGGGGGGGGCGGAGGGGTGAACAGCTCCGTGAGCGAGGAGCTCCACTCCGCACAGCGCACGCATTACAGTGCAGGAAAATGCAACAAAGGCCTTGACTAGGTAGCACGACATATGCCTTGCTAAGAAGACAATTTACAGAATCGTCATGAAACCATTTGCATGTAACGCTTTCTGCTTCAACTGCAATCAGCATCCACCACAAAATAATTTAGTGTCAAGCTCCCATGGGAAACAATTACGTTGAGTGCTGTTTGCCTCCTGGCATGTGAACGCAGCATATATGTGACAATGTACTTGATTATATTTACATTTAGAGTCCACTAGGGGTAGATGGGGTAAAGAATATGGGGATTAAATATTAGCTAAGAAGTCCACAATACTGACACGTTCCATTAAATACATTGGCATTGTCTTTTCTCCTCCTCCTATTTCTGCAGCATTAACATGGTGATATGTTAGGAGAATCAGTTGTCCAGGGTTCTCTCTCACATGGAGCCCACGCCTTACCAGCGCCTCATTGGCCAGCCGTGCCTCGTCCTGCAGCTGGAAAAGCCTTCGCTCCATCTCCTCTTTGGCTCGTTCGGCCTCCTCTCTCATCTGCTTCTCCCGCGCCAAGATCTGCCGCTCCACCTACAGGACGGGCAAGACGGACCACTACACATGCGTGAGGACAACAATGTCAAACAATTCAACCAAAGCGCCGACATACACCAATTACAGGTTTTAAGGAGCAGCTAGTGGTCAGGAAAGTTGCTCAGGAATGCTTACAGTACAGGTAGGCCAGGCTTGGACCTAGAACCTTCTGCGTGGGAGTCAGCCACCGTAACCACTACTCTGCAATCTCATATGCAAGATTCAGTCAATTTGTAATTCTATTATTGTTTGATTATTTGTGCATAGGTGCTACATTCACTAGAACATAGCCTAATACTGTAATGAATTTCACAGGGTTCTCACTTCCCGCTCCTGCAGACCGCACACAACAAAAAAATCTCTGGCAATGTATTGTGTAGGGCGGATTACAGGGAGAGGTGTTTTTGTTTTCTCCAGAATGTGTTCTGGACAAGCTTGGTTAAGCAGTCTCTTTTTGTGTCTAATGCGTTAACATATGTGGGCAGCTGCACAGTGACAGGTTAGAGGATGACCTTCTTGCGAGCCTTCTCTTCTTTGGCTTGAGCCTTCATCTGCTGCACCTCAATGGAGTCCACCTTCCTCCTCCTCATGAACAGGTCATGGTTACCGATGCACAGCTGCAGGATCTGTACACATGAATTAGTCCTAGCAGTTATTATAAAGCTGCATCTTGTATTTCATATATCTTGTTTGTGCTACTATTGTACCACAGCAATCATTTGTATACGTTTGACAATAGACCCATTTACATGCGACGTCATGCCGACTTAACCAGCATATACGCATGCTCAGCTCAGAACCAGAAGTCCTGTTAAGCCCCACACTGTATATAAATGATCTCTTTTACAGTTATCCTTATGACTGAACATTATTTCACATGCTATGTCCTACATGATCATTTTTCCTATAATTTGTTACCAGTTTAAATATCTTTAGAGCGGGAATACAACCAATAAAATTTAGATTTTCAATTAAATATTCCTTAACTCCATAATTAACCAATTCTTATCAGCCAGAATTATATTTTTCGATATGATTCAATATCGGCCGATAATTTATTGGATCAATAATTATTATGCATTCCTAATAATTTCTCTAGTGGTCTCCACAGAGCACCTCAAATTGTGGATTAACGTCAGACTGCATCTTTAAACATTGTACAACAAATGCATGAAAAAGACATTCTACCAGCTTGTTGACCCGGAGTTGAGACGAGTAGAACTTGAAGACGTCTTTTTTCTTGTCCAGGGGTTTTATTGTGAACTGCAACAGGAGGATAGCTTTACTCCACTCATAAAAAGGCTATGTTTACACCCAGCTCGTGAAATGGCCTGCTTCTTTGTGCTTAGAAACATATTCATTTAACAACAAACTGAATAGCGAGGAAGCAGAACAGCTGGTAATGCTAATGACGTGAACAAACACTGTATTGTTATTCATTCACCTCCTTCTCGCTGTAAGAAATGTTGCGGATACCACTCCAGGGGAAGGACTTGTTGGGGTTCAGCTTGCTGTTGGGGCTGTAAATGTGAAGACCTTGAGCATCTACTCCCAGCAACAGATCTGTGTCCCTTTTGTTCTGCTGTTGGTGTGAACGAATCAGCAGCACAAATCAATACAACTACAACTCCTTTGGATGGATCTGACGCTCTGGTTTAACACAGATGTTATTCAAATGTTGTTTAACATAATGTGTGCTAAATAACTCAAACATCTGAGTATCGTAACATTTTACTCAATATACCGTATATAAAAAAGAAAGAAACTTATAGGACAGGAGTGGCAACAGGAATACTAAATGAAGGATATAACTTAATAATCAAGCGATTATAAGAGATTTAAAAGATATCTAGAAATATACCTCTGCACATGATGTTATAACTTCTACAGTTCTGCTCAGTGTTCGTTAACAGTGACAACGCAAATACCATCCCAGTGTAATAATTTAAAATGGACATTTTTATGAAACACCTTTCTGTCACATTATATTGATTACTCAGCAGCGAGTCAAAGCTGTGTTTTCAGGTCTATTTTCAAATGTTCTGTAAATTAATTAGAGTATTGCAATGTACCAATATATATCATATCACAATGTATCGTGATATGCATCTTATTGTGACACATGCATTGTTGTGATATGCATATTATTATGACATGTACCATGATATGCATCTTATTGTCACACATGTATCGTGATATGCATCTTATTGTGACACATGCATTGTCGTGATATGCATATTATTATGACATGTACCATGATATGCATCTTATTGTCACACATGTATCGTGATATGCATCATATCGTGAGGTCCTAGCCAATACCTAGCCTTCATTTGTAATGGAGAGTAGCAAACTGTGCTGAGCTTTAGTACTGAGAAACTCTACTCAGGCTTGACAATGGGCTTCTAATGGGCCGTAGTTCAAACCCCATGATAATCCCTTTATTGAGAAGTGGAAACGTGCAATATAGTCAATCATATCTTTAAATGTTTTATCAAAAAGATATTCACAAAATGTGCATTCTATCGCTTTTTAGATTTCATAGACAAAGCAGTTAACAGAAAATGACATACCGTACCATACTGCAGCTAATGCAGTCTGCTTTCATCTAATGAAAAACACAAATCTAAAACACAGTCAAATTTGACAAATGCAGAAACCAATAAAACAAAAAAGAGAGAATTTGAGCAAGGCAGGATAATGGCTCCTAGAATGATTATGGAAAGAAAGCGAGAGAGAACATGAAGGGAAACATAATGTGTCTTTCTGAAATACTGTACGGAGATGTATGTGAATAAAGCAGGACTTGTGTCGCTGATCAAGCCGACTTCAACCTCTCTCTATGATAAGCCTACTGGGGTGAAAACAGTCACTAAGCCTACTACATGTATCAAAGCCTACTCACAGTAATGGCGAAGTAGCTGACACCATACATCTCGAGGTCTTGGGCGATTTTAAGGTAGTCCATCTCTGCATCCTCCCTATAGAATGCAACATAAACAAAACCCAAAAAACCTTGAGGGAACACAATTCCTACTGAGCACAGAGCCAAACACACACCAATGTGAGGCCTTCTGACAAAAAGCACCCTACTTGGACTACAACTGATGTGCGACACATGGTAGATAGACTGTAGAAGGCCTTGCCATCCCAGTGTGCTGTGTGCAGCAGCATGGCCGGCTTACCTGGCTATGCCTCTGTGCTCAGCATACCAAGCAGTTATCTTCTCCTCCCACATGTCAGCGGTCATCTGGTACTGCATCAGGACCTGTTGCACACACACACACACACAAAGTTCACAGGGGAACTCCACCAGCTACATCGAATTACAATGGTCACTTTCAGACAGCGGGGCCAGACCTGAAATAAGACATACTTTAGCTTAGAGTGGACATCCTCTGTACAGTGAGACTGCACTGCTGTTAAACCCTCTTCTCTAAAGCTTCCTACCTCAATAACAATCCACACATTACATTACTTGGATGGCATGACCTGGTGAACCACAAACTATCCGCTGTTTATCTACTGTTACATCAATTCTCTCAAACATAACAAATAAATGTGATGTTTCTAAAGCTGATGCAAGTCAGGTAGGCCTATAAATACCACTTTAGAACAATAGGACACCACCAACAGAATTTATGTAAAGCTATTTAAATGTATACTTAACTCTTTTTGGGAGCAGTTCATCTTGAGCCAAGAACCCATGCTTGTGGAAGTTCGGGTCATAGTCCCCATACTACATTGATGTGTATAGAAGAGAGAGAGAGAAATATAGAGACAGACGGCAGAGGCCGATTGAGCCATGCAGGGTTGATTTAGACAGCAGCATTATCATTTAGAATTAAAACAACTAAAATAATGTATAAATATATTATTGTCATGAATGACGCTGAGGGATCATGTGGAATCAATTACCTTGGCTTGGACAGCATATGATGCCAGCAAAACTGAGGCTTCGGGTGAACAGAAGATCTCTTCATCCAATATCTGTTTTTTAACCTATGAAATTGTGTCATGATGTCAATTACAGGGATGCAAATTATAATATAATGACCTAATGTATATCAAAGAGGTGGAAATGTGTGGAAAGTCCAATTGGAGAAACCCAACTACCGTAATAACTACCATTACCTGAAGGAAGAACAGGTGCTGAGTAATTTCCTGAACCAACTCTTCTTCTACTTTCTCTGGGAAGAACTTAGCCAGGAAATGAAATGTTATGGGGGAGTCCTTTGGGACCTCCTGATCCAGAACCTTAAACAAAGAATAAACAGGATTGTTCGCTGAGGACATGATCTATCTTTAAGAAGACAGGAAGGTCTCTGTAAACAGGATGTCTTCATTTAGCAGTGTATCATCCTAATCAATGGGAGTGAAATCAATGACGGTAAACAATACACTGATTCAAAGGAAAGAACAAATGTCCTGTATTTGCACCAGTGTGGCTGATATAGTTAGTGGAAAATACACATCTTTATCTTCATCAATGAGCATTATTAAGAAGGCAGAAATAGTAAATCAAGCAGCACATACATAAAACCCTGAAAACACATCCACAGGCTGCTCAGGTAAATATGACATATGCTGATATTCCAGGACCCTATTTCAGAAAGCAGGTTTAACAAACTCTGAAACTAACCCTGAACTCAGAGTTGACAAATTGACATGAGATTTCATAACTGCTGATCTGTGTTAGTTTAGTCAAATATGTACTCTTGAGTTAAGCATATGCATGACATCCATAAAAAAAACATTATCAATAGAGTTCTGTTACTACCCTGCACCATGGCAACCGCCGAGAAAAATGTAAGTGTAAACATGCTTATAGCAGAACATTTTCATGCAGTTTTCAGCTTGTGGATAGTTTCTTAGGAAAAATATACATTGGAACAAGCAAACATCTCTCTCAAAAGCAAGTCTGAAAAGTAGTGACTGCCCTAAGCCACGCCCACATCCCCAGAGTGCCCTTTCTTTAGTGTGATTTGAATAGAATATAAGATGCATATTTTTGTATTTGCCCTCTAATATTGTCATAAGTTCATATGAATCAAGGTTACCCCATATCTAACTACTGTTTCAGGCTCAGCGGGAGGGAGAAGTAAGACATAAGAATCAATTACCATTGTAAGTTTCCATTTTACGAACAAAGCTTTCACAAAACCTGCTTTCTGAAAAAGGGCCCAGGTGTACAAAAGCGTATAAACACGCGTGGCATGATATAAGCATGGCCAAGCATGTACTGAGGTCTCACATCAGTCAGTCAGAGCAACATTAAGAAGTGAAATTACTGATGCACCTCCCATCAGATGTCTCCTTAGCTCACCTGTTTCTCAGGTTTCAGCCAGGCATATGTGTCCTTTACAATGTACCGCAGGCCAAAGAACCATGTTTCCCTCAAGCCTACGGTGCGACACACCAGATCAAACAGATCTTTCCCTTTCCACTTCACCTGGGACAGAGAACAGGACAGATTATGGGATGCTCTGTTGATTCTTCAGTTCAGTCATTGAGGGTAAATCAAGTCAGATGATCTGCATTCCACATTTTATTTGTATGGTGAAAGCTTCACTAATTAGCATTTATCTCTCTGGATACCGATCAGAATCCTTAATAATGGCAAAACATGTTAACGCAAGCAAGAGCAAAAAATGAATGAATTAATTAATTACATGTAATAAAAGTTTATCTTAACAGAGCAGACATATCTTTTTCTTTAAACGCCTCTCCGGGAACCATCACCTTATCGTGGTGGAGAGGTTTGGGTGCCCCTATGAACCTGAGGGCTGTCTTGTCTGGAGCCTAGTGCTCCTGATAGGGTCTCCCAAGGCAAAGTGGTCTCAGGGGAGGGGCCAGACTAAGAATGGTTCAGAAGACCCCCATGAACAACTT